>OMNN01061558.1:0-27665 GCA_900302755.1 Chromis chromis | reverse complement strand
CTGATTGCACTGCCACGCTGCTAAATAACCAATTAAAGCTGTCTTAATCGGGTTTATCTGATGTGTCTGGAGGTGCAGCCATCCATCTTGTAGGCAAACACTGGGGGGATGATGTGTGTGTGTGTGTGTGTGTGTGTGTGTGTGTGTGTGTGTGTGTGTGTGTGTGTGTGTGTGTGTGTGTGTGTGTGTGTAGCTGGGAACTGGCAACCTCATGTGCAGCAACTTAGGCAATAGTTACAGTGTGATGGTTGGCAAATGTTCCCCTCAGCATCCTGATGCTCTGAGTAGTCTGGCTGTCCCTGAATGACTGCAAAATTGTTGTGCGTGATGTGCATCAAGTTTGAATGGAAGGGGGTGCATGTTGTGGTTCGTGGACCGTGCAGTGGTCGCCTCAGGCCCATTTCTGTCCATGTAAACCTTCATGTCAGACATACAGGCACATGAGCTGCCACACAGGCATACTATAGCTAAATATTGAGCAAACTGTGTTGATCGCAAGTGATTTTGTAGCTGCAAATAGAGCTAGGGCTGCAAAAAGGGCCGAACAATGCATGCAATTCAATTTTAAAGAATGCATTTAACAACAAGGCTGCAGTTTATTGACTTGGGGTTTAAACTGTCGTGCCAGTGCTTTTACAAATTCATGCCCTCGTCTTTTTGAGACACTTTTCATTAAAGCTTCATCATGCTTTAAATCTACTATACGGTGAATATTGGACTAAAGCTCGACTTTAAGGATTGATATCACAAATCAAATTGCAATATCTGTGAGAAATAACACAACTAGATATTTCCACAAATTGTTCAAATAGCTGCAACTAGTGATTATTTTCATTTTGTGCCGCAACAATTAGTCAATCAGCAGCTCTTTTAATAACAGATTAATCATTAATCCACTGTAAAAGATGATTCTAGCTTCTTAAATGTGATAATTTGCTGCTTTCTTTGTCCAAAAATGGTGTAAAAACTTTGTATTCTGGGTCAGACAGCTTAAAACATCAACTCTGGGTAATAAAGATGGACATGTTTCATTGTTTTCTAATATTTTATAGACTAAACTAATAATCAGAAGACAGAAAATAATCAAAATCAGTGTTTAACTTGCTGATTCTTTACTAATCAACTTCTTAAAAACAGCAAATTGATTAATCTGAATGAAAAATATGGTAGTTAATTGCGGTGCTGTGCTAAAATCATATCCAAGTCGACCATTAGTGTTACTTTTGGTAGTTTGGTTCCAGCTGATGTCAAAGATATTCACTTTTTAACAGTGAATAACAGCAAATCCTCACACTGGAAAACCCCTCACTGGAGAGTTGTGGATTTTTTTGCTTCAATAATAACTTAAACAATTTATTTTTTCATGATCTACTAATCCGCTAATGGTTCCAGCTCTGCAAACAGCCCTCGTGTGCCGCTCACGCTTTTGCACTTTCCATCAACTCAAGTGTGTTTTCTACACGAAACCTTCCAACCTCCGCCGCTGTAGACCCACACATCATTATTTCCAGTGGATTCTTACGTTGACCGTTGCCCTCCGCTGGCACCAGATTTGGAAAGAACCATTTTAAAACCCCTCAGTTTGGACTGACAGGCAGAAGCAACAAGAATCTGGAAAAGAAACGTTTATTTTGCCCTTTTCTCCAGTTTCTAAAGTGTTCATCTGCAAGGCACTGAATGGACCCTTACAATGGGCTCAGTGATTTAACAACGTGACTCAACAAACTCAACTGCGAACATTGTGACGTTAAAACACAGTTAGGCTTAAACCCACGCGTACATACTGTATGAAGCTCAGCTGTGGGTTTTATAACTCGCTCTGTTCATTCAGCGCACCAAGAATGCTTTGAAAGCTTTAACACTGCGTCTCATTGTGCTCATAATCTTGTAGCAGAGTGAAATGTGCCCATTGTCTCGTTGTTGATACACTGAACGAACTCAGTTGTCTGACACGAGCAAATGTTGTAACTATTCAGAGAATGGCGGCCATAAGGAGGAGATTGTCAGCGTTGTACTGAATCCAGCCAACCTAGCAGTGGGTTTTTACATGCATTCAAATGGCCCAGAAATGAAAATGATCCTTTTTGCCTTTTGTTGAATGAACAGAAAGTTGAGTTTTTTCGGAGTTGAATAAGGTCGCTGTGAGCACGATGCCAGTGGGAGGGATGTGGGAAGTTTGACCTTGTTTTGTGCCATGTCAATGATCCGAGTGTAAAGGGACCCCACTCTTCAAATTAAACAGGGCTGTCTTGTTAAAAGCTGTGTTAAATTGTATTCTGGAGAGATTTCGTAAGTTCACGCGGGTTAAATAGTGAAGATGTTGCCAGATTTAATGACCAGATGAGCACAGTTTATCAGTCCAAAGCCTCAAAAGCACATTTTTCTTTATTTATTGAGCTTATTTTTTTGCACCACAAGGACAAATAATGATAATATCAGGCGAGCTTGTTATCATTAACTAGTGTGTTCCCATTTAGCAGATACAATTAATGGAAAAAATAACAAACGGCAACTAATTTCAGTCAAAAATGTGAGAATTTCCTGCTTTTGTCTGCCACTTATGATATTAAACTTAATGTTTTGCAATTCTGATCCAAACTATGACATAAAACAACAAATTGACTTATTATAATGGGCATTTTGTTTTAAAATTCGTTGGACATTTTCAAAACAAAATGATTAATTAACCAATCTTGGAAGGGCCAATCTTGATTTGGCAGTTTAAGTGTTAATGAAAATAATAGCAGCTCCAGTAATATAAAAAAAGAAGACTTTATTAATCCACAGAGGGGAAAATTCGATTTACAGCTTTATGAGAAACAGATGAAGAACCATTTGAAATAATAGATACGTCCAAGTAAAATTCTGCAAAAGTTAAGATGCACAATCAGTTTCAATTCACTGATCAGCTGTTTAGTTTACAAAGTATCCTAAATCAGTGATAAATGCCCCAAATGCTGCATAATTTACTTCAAACTTCTGTTTTTGTAATTACATATATTTAATTCTTAGTCACATACAGCTGAGAAAATCTTCAAATGTTCCCATTTTAGAAGCTAGAGACAGAAAATGTTAGTTGTATTTGGTTGATGATTAACTTCAGTCAGTTAGTGATCATGTAGTTTAAGCTGTATTGGTAATTAAAACCAGTGTTGTTGCTCTTTTTTCCCCCTGTAACACAAAATCAAACTGTACATACGTGTGTTTTTCAGGCCTGACTGACTGTTTAATCCATCAGTTACGCCGTGTGACCCCGACACGTCTGTCCTTTTAATTTAGTATATTGATCGCAGCTTTACTATAAATGACCCAGTATCTCATTATGGCTTCCAGCGCTGTGACTGTTATTATAGATGATTAACACTTTTGCCCGTACAGCTTCAAAATAAAGGTCGTCGTTTTGGCATATTAATTTCCAGCAGAGCCCAGTGGTTGAGGCTTGAGCCTGTGTGTTCAGGTGATATTGACTCCTTCATGTGTCTTCATTCTGCAGCTGATTCGAAACAGAAAAGAGGATTCAGCAGATCAAAATGAGGAGTTTCACCATCATAGCCTTGGCTGTCTGTTGTTTTTGTGTGAAAGTCAAGTCCTCCCACTCTTTAATCATCTCCTGCCTTTTGCTATTAACTCTTTCACCACTTAGCTGCGATCCCGTCCCCACAGGACCCTCTTCATCACGCCATCGTGGTCCACTCCGAGGCAAGCTGTTCATTTGGGTCTGAAAATAGCGTGATGATTGTTCTCGCAGAGGCTGAGGTGGTCATGCGATACCCAGGCTGTGCCACGGAAAGGAACGAGCCCCGGGGTTGCGATGCCATCATCTGCTTTTTAAAATTTTTTATTGTAGGGGTAAAAGCTGCAGGTCAGACGCTGAGAGGAGGAGGAACATCTCTGTCACAGTGAAACGCAGGGAGAACACCAACCCCAAAATCATTAGATTGCGTGGGTTCGCCTTGACATTTTGATATGATACATAGTGTTGACTCATGCGTGTAATTGAATAACAGGAAAGTCGCCTCTTGGATGTGAAAGGCTGTGATGAATGCTTGTGAAACTCTTATTATGTTAAAATGTGATAAGTCTGCCTGTTGCTGCCGAATCCACTTGATAAATCTAAATGACTGTTTATCTCCAGTAAGGAAACTTTTCTTCTGATGTCCAGCCACAAGCCATGATTCATATCCACACAGGAAACGTATAAACAATACAAATGGCCTAGATTGTGTGCCACAGATATGTAAAGAGCTGTAGCACTCTCTGGCCTTTTTTACTTGAAGAGCAGGAAGATTTTCCTAATCCCCACAGGCAGCACGACGACATGAGATCTCCCCTCATTTACTCTGATCCCTGCAGGAGAGGAGGCAGCGCTATTTCAATCACCGCAGTTAAAGAGAAAAGCCACCAGAAAACAGACATTACCTGTTTTATTCCAGTCCAGTTAGTGTTTTCACGCTTGTGTAGTTCAAATCAGGCCTGGATTGGGATCTAAAAACTTCTTCTTCCTTGTGCATATACTGTTTGTTTTTTGTTTGTTTTTACCAGGGATGCACAATATTGTGTATTTTTGCTCTTATCAGATATGCAAATATTTTCCAACTTATTACTACCATTGCTGAAACTGACATATGTGCTTATTTTTTCCACCTTTTAACCTGACAGGCCCGTCAATACTCATTTTGAGCCGATGCCAATATTTCATTTTAAAGCTGATCAATACCAATGATCAGTCTGCTGTGTGTTGCTGGGCTGCAGCTAAACTATAAAGTGCAAAGAAAATGCCGTTAATACCGATTACAAATTACTTGCTTTGTCCAACCGAGTAAGAAAAAATGTAAATCCTAATGATTTATGAGCTGGAACCTTTAAAATTTGCACATTTCCACTCAAATATTAATTTATCATTCATCGAAATTATACCCGAAGCATGTGTTTTACAGGATTTTTTTAAATTGAATATATCCGCTGCACTGCAGAAAGCGGTGCTGTAAATACCAGAAGATTGAAAGATGTAAATATAAATGTCAGAGAAGATTATTTGATATCTTACAGATTACCGGAGAAGCAGTGGCCCTCCTTCTTCTTGTATTTCAGTCTGTGGTCTTTGGTCGGAGCTTATTCTGTAATGCTGCTGCTGGGCTCGTTCCTTCTTCTGGGTATTTTATGTGGTTTTATTGGCAGTAATGAATCACGGTGATCTCTTTCTCTCTGCAGTGGCTCCCTTTTTATGTTAGTTAAGCAGAGTGGAGCGAATACTGTACAACCTGGAGATGTATTGAAATCCTGCAGACAGGAAGTGAACGCTGCGTTTTGCAGACATGCGTTTTGTGTTTCCCTCCAGGTGTTTTTGGGGCTGCAGGTAACATAGCAGTGATTTATAGCTGTCATCTGCTTCGCAAAGTCAAATCAGCCAGAGATTTGAATGACAACACAGCAGTAGTGGTAAAGGGAATTTACTTGACTTGAATGCAACCATTTTAATAATAATGTAACCTTTATTGATCCCCTTAGGGAAATTCCTTCTCTGCATTTGACCCATCCTATTCATAGTTAACCGTAACTATAAGGACTATAACTACAAGGAGCAGTGGGCTGCCACAGTCAGTCAGGGGTTAAGGGCCTTGCTCAAAGGGCCACAGTGGTGGTGACTGGGTCAAGTGGTCGATCTCACTTTCCCACCTCAACCTCTTGCCAGTCTGGGGACTCGAACTGGCAACCCACCGGTTACCAGTTCGCTTCACAAACCACTAGGCCACCACTGCCCCCTTTATGCTACTTCATTATACTCCATTACTTTACTAAGAAAACTTTTCTTTTTGCCCCACAACAGCTGTATTTAATAGTTTAATATTTAATTTAACATTAAAAACATATAAAAAAAAAATACAAAAGATTTTTAAAGAAAGCATATAATCTTGTGTTTTTCTACTTCATTAATCATTGCACATCTCTCCAGATTGATCTCGTGGCCCTTTTAGAGGATTAAAAAATCTGGATTAAACCACCAAACTTTATCTAAAGTAGATAAACTAGCTTCCCCTCAAGCTGCTACATCAATAAAATGCTATTTACACATTGTTGCATACGTATTAATATGGGAATAATGTCTATTGATCAATATATAATAAGTAGGAGTTCAGATATAAGAATTGTAAGGAATATTTTAATTCTTGCATCGGTACTGCCATGGAAACCTAAAGTTGGAAAATAAGTTTGCTTTCACAGTATTCTTAAGTAAAAGTACTTATTTCACCACTTCACCGCAGATAAGAGTTTTCCAGAAGCTTAAAACTAATGAGTGATTCTTGGACTGTCATACTGTGTTTTTTTGTTTGTCTTTTTCACAACCACAGTCTTCGCTACTTGAAAAGGTTCACATTTAAGTATTTTCAACTCCAGCATCATGTGACACTAATAATACTGGCCAGACCGCTTCTTGAAAAGAACATTTTTAATTTCCATTCTTGTTAAACTTTGAGATGTTTTCGACCAAATTAACATCCATGCATTTTTGTCCTCTGGCTAACTTTGCTTGTAGCATGTTGCAGTCTGCAGTCTGCAGCAAGTGACACATCTGTTTGCACTTTTTTCCCCCTATGTAGGCATTTACTTGCTAGTAAATGTAAAACAGGCCTGAAGGACTTGGGTCATATACTGTGCAGCTCTGTTTGTAACGCGTGATTCCTGCTTATTCTGGGATGCAAAATAGTTTCCTTAGCACAGATTTCAAACGCAGGACGTAATCGTTTTCAGATATTTCATTAGTGTTGCCCAAATAAAGGCTTGATTAAAGGCAATTGTCACTTCAAGCATGAAAGATGATTGCGTTACTCCTCACGCACAACCTGTGAGCCGACAGCCTGCTCTGTTATTGTGGGTGAGCGAGTCTTTGGCTGAGATAAAGAGCGGTGCGATGCTTTCTCCTTAACCTCCGTCTGCTGCAGCGCTGGCGTTTGCCCCCGGCACCACCTCTCTCCATCCACAGACACTGTAAACAAGTATGTTTCCAATTAGCCTCCTCTGAAGTCAGCTGGCTGCTAATGCTGATGAAAGACAAGGCTGCTGTCAGCGGCCTCTTCCCAGCCGTGTTAAACCAGCTTCTTGAGCTTCCAGGGCTTAAAGTTGGGGGAGCTGAAACGTTCATTAGTTTAACCGGGTCTATAAAGATGGTAGGGCTCTTTTTAATTGACAAAAGCAGATTGCCTCACTCATTACAGAAACTGGTTTAGCTTTGCTTTAGTAGGGGCCAAATGCTCCATCAGTAGAGCCAGGGAGCGGTTTGCTATTAAGGCTCTCTTTGTGCATTTTAACTCCTGTCCTGTGAATCTATACATGTGTGTGTGTGTGTGTGGCTCCTTGTAAAGCAAACAAAAGTAAAATGCGTGCCAACTTGTAAATGCAGCGGCCGGGTGTAAATTCTTCCTCGCCAGTGTGGTCATGGAGTGAGATGGAAAAGTAAACCATAATAAGTAGTGCCGTTAAAGTCTCTTATTGCAACTTCAACTGGATATTCTCAGTGTAAAGTCTCTCACGTCAGAATCAGCATGTGTTTAAATACAGCTCAAGCACATACAGCTCTGTCACATTATGTTCCTCTGTTTAATTAGTTATGGAATTTAAAGTATCGTGTTTAATTTCGGCCTAATTGAAAGGTTTTTCAGTCGGCTCTCTGCGAGTCTCGGAGGAAGCTCTGGAATAATGGAATATTGAATCATAATTTCCCCAATGGAGACGGCTTTTGAGCTATTATTTTACCTACATACTAATCCCATCTCTTTCTCTTTCTCCCTCCCCGCCCACAGACAGTAGAGAATGGGCTGTGTCCAATGTAAGGATAAAGAAGCAGCAAAACTCACTGATGACCGGGAGACCAGCCTTTCGCACAACTCGGGCTTCCGCTATGGGTCCGACCCCACGCCGCAGCACTACCCCAGCTTCGGCATCACCACCATCCCCAACTACAACAACTTCCACGGCGGCGCCACGCAGGGAGTGACCGTGTTCGGAGGCGTCCACACGTCCTCGCAGTCTGGGACGCTTCGGTCTCGGGGGGGAACAGGTGAGGTCATCTCCGAATGCACAACGGCTGATCAGTAGCCAATAGGATTTAGCTGAACCAGGTTTTTAAAGGCTGCTGTTTCTGCAGGTTTTGACCATTTTAGCAGACACTTTTTTCCTAACAAACACTTGCCAGGTTGGTAAAACCTCGAAGAATGGGTTAAAATCATCATGTGACACTAAAATACTGCACTAAAACTAATATGAATAGACTTACACCATAAGCAGCAGTAGTCCTTCTTTTGGCTTCTGTGCCAAGAGTTAAATGAGAAGATTGATACCACTCTCGTCACAAGAGAAGAAATATGATCCTGACAGAGCAAGGATAGTTATTAGAATTAATTATTAGTCTTTATGCTAAGTTAAAGTTGCTACATACTGTATTTGTCATACAGACAGAGTGTTGTCAGTGTTCTCATCTAAGTCACTATAAGAAAGTGAAAAATGGTATTTCCAAAACAAACACTTGCCAGGTTGGTAAAGCCTCTCACAATGGGTTAAAATCATAACATGACACTAAAATGCTGCACTAAAACTAATATTAATAGAGTTACACCATAGTTTTAGTAGTAGAGCAGCAGTTTTAGTCCTTTTTAGTCCTTTTTTTTGGCTTCTGTGCCAAGAGTTAAATGAGAAGATTGATACCACTCTCGTCACAAGCGGTGGTCCTAGAGAAGAAATATGATCCTGACAGAGCAAGGATATTTCCCACTTTTTTCAGTCTTTATGCTAAGCTAAAGTCGCTACATGCTGTATTTGTCATACAGACATTAGAGTGGTGTCAGTATTCTCATCTAAGTCTCTGCAAGAAAGTGAAAAATGGTATTTCCTAAAAGATGGAACTGCTTATTTAGACAGGGTGACACTAAGGATAAAATATGTTGCTGTCATTAAACATAGGGGTTCAATTGCAAAATGAACAGTCTAAGTTATAGAGCTGTAAATGTCTCTGAAGCTCACTCAGGGTTTGCAAATACACAGCCTTCAATAAAAGGGACACTGGTTGATCTCCAGTTAAGTCTATCAAGGTTTGGATTGTCAGTTTATTTCTGGGGTTTGCTAAATGAATATGGGATTCTTCTCTTGTGTGCACTGATATTGTGCCACAGAAGATAAATGTCCACAGCCCGCAAGTTAATGGAAAACAGAGTGACCTAAATTATCGCCAGTGCTCCGTGAGGCACATCTGACAACCAGACAGAACCAGACAGTGTGCTGCAAAAATGCAAAAGTGTTTCTGGTGTGGAGAAATAGGCTTCACAGTCTCTCGTTTAAGATTTTAAAGATACATATGATGTGTAATGCATAAATTAGAAGCATCTCTTGCTTTGGTGTCAACTATTCTGGGCCTGTTTTGCAGAGGTAACATCCCAACACAAATAAAACACTACATCCGCACCGCCAGCTTGCATTAATAAGAAATTACTCCAGGAGGGCAACGTGAGAGACCATTCATGTCGAACACTGTAAAGTGAGAGCTTGAGTAAACAAAACAAAAAACACTCTAAACAAAATTCAGCAAGGACAGAAGTAGAACAAAAAAACCTCGTTTGACCTCTCTGTGAAGACTTCAACATGAATGACTAAGAGACGGTGTGCAGTTTTAGTTGGCACAAGATTCAGAGATCATTGCATTGACAGGCAGCACTGTAGCTCTGACTGTCCAGGGAGGCTTTAGATCCAATCAGAAAATGAAATCATTTTATGGTTTCAGGCTTATTAAGAGATACAGGGACTCCAGGGCCGTCCTTATCAAATCGGTACGTTTTGATTGGCCTCCCTCATCTAGAACTTGGCAGCAACATTCAGTCACTATTCTTAGAGGATGCTTTGTCTGATAGAGTAGCGTCAGATTTCTGTTTTTGTTTGCAAAACAAGGAGTTTTGTTCATTTGCAAGTTAAAGCTGCAGCAGTTTCTTTTTCATATAGTTTTGGCTGATGTGTTATTAGCCTATAAAGTTTTTGTTGTGAAGATGCCTGACAAATTGACCTCAGATATTGATTCCCCTTTTGGTCTCCGTTTTGGTCTTCTCCAATTCCTGAGGGAAATATCTGCATCTTCAGCTGCAAAATACTGCATTCTCCTGCAGTTTAGTTGGTTTATCAGAGCTTTTTGACTCAAAAAAGCTGCCTGCTGTGGCCAAAAAACAGAACATTAAAGTTGCAGGCCCTCAAACCAAAACATTAAAGCTGCAGGACATAAAACTAAAACATTAAAGTTGCAGGCCATCAACCCACAACAGTGAGTTAAAAGTAATGAGGTAAAATACTTTGAAAAGCTGAGGAGAGCTAGAATAAGGTGAACATTTTCCACGAGTTTGTTACTATAAGCAATTCTTTGCACATTGCATTCAGTCATTTGATACAATGTTAAAAGTATTGATTAGTGCAGCTTTAAAATCGAACGGCACCAAAATAAAAGCTGTTTTATTTAATATGCAGGAATAAAAAACAAGCCTAACAATTTTGTACCAACATCTATATTATGTACAACAATTTTCATGATGTCAAAAACACAAGTTCTGAAACATAATGTATATAAAGGATTAAAAGAGGCTAAAGTCTTTAAAATATCTACGGCATGTATCTTGTGCTTTTCAAGCTAGGAATCATTTTTGAACACAAATATTTAAAAATGAACTCTGCAGTGAGTCGTGAAGAGTAAGAAGGCAGTAATTCTTAGAGCCATTACATCCCATGTGTTAAACAGATGAACAAACCCGACAGTAAAAAAAACACAATGAAAAGCCCGACATAACAGTTCATCCATATAATTCACCTCTCCTAACTCCAACCACCATGTCTTGTTTTGCTGCAGGGGTGACTCTGTTTGTGGCTCTTTATGACTATGAAGCCAGGACGGAGGATGACCTCAGCTTCAGAAAGGGGGAGAGGTTTCAGATCCTCAACAGCACGTAAGTGTTGAAACATCTGCATGACGGCATTAAGAGGGTGGCGGTCGTGTTTTCTGGCTCTGCATTTCGTCTGTCGTGAATGTCTGAATGCTGCTTTTGGAATGAAATGTGACGCACAGACTGAGGGAACTGGTCTGTCTGCTATAACTGATTTATGAATCTGACTGCTGCCTTAATGATAGGCTTCTGAGAGTTTGTGTTACAGAAAGAAAAAGTTTTAAATTAGTCAGCTGTGATGTAGAAATAGTGAGATGATGGTTCTGCTTTTACTAATCAGATCAGAAATTTGAATTCTCTTAACGTATTGTGTAAGTAAATATAAACTACAATCATTCTGCAGCTTTTGTGTATTTTTTCATTTTTCAAAAGAGAATAAAACAAAGATCTTATCTGATTTCCCATTGCAACAGCTGACAGTCATCTGAGAGATTGCGTCACACTTTCCCTCTCGATATGTATTTTCCCCTTAATAAATCAGAACCAAACATTTATCCTAACTGGGACTAAACAATTTAAGTTTTTCAAATTGAAATTGCACTATCAATAGGATATAAATCATGCGGCGAGGCTGACCCAAGGTTTACATTATGGTGTGGTTTTACAAATTCACGCCGTTCTCATTCGGTAACCAATTTTGATCTCATGTGATAATACGCCGTCATATTTTAAGTCTATTACACATTGACCTGAAGCTTGACTTGTATTGTGAACCACATTACAATCTACTCACTTTCTAGGAGATGCAATTTTAACTTCTGTGGTGTGCTTCTTACTAGAGCACATTGTCCTGTATATAACAAAAACATTGATAAAAGATGCCCTACCAGTGACTATCAAGCTTTCTGACCATTATGCAACATTCGACATGCAAATTAAAGGAAAAACCTGAACACTTGACCTCTACAGCGAGGGAATAAAGTGGCTCTGTTATGCTGTAGGGGGAGTTTTGCTGGCATGGTGCAATTATCCCCTTAGACACAGGGGTCACTGCAGATCAATACAAAGTTGTTCTATGTGGTCACCTTTATCCTGTGATGAAATATTTCTGTCCTGATGTAGCAGAAATGCCAGTGCTCCCATCCATAGGGAACAAGGAGTCACTGAATGGTTTGATGAGAATGAAAATGATATGAATTATACCCTATGGCCACCCAGTTGAACACCTTTAGGAGATTTTGGACCAACATGTTAGACAGTGCTCTCTACCACCATCTTCAAAACACCAAATGAGGGAATATCTTTTGGAATAATGGTGTAATCCCTCCAGTAGATTTTCAAAGACTTGGAGAGTTAATGCCAAGGATCAATGAAGCTGTTCTGGTGGCACATGATGGCCAAACACCTCAGAAAGACACTTTATTTTGGTTTTTCCTTTAATTTGTCACCCGTTGGATGTTCCATGCAAGAAAAGTGACATCTAGCAAGCTAAGCTAACTACCTGGTTGATCTAGCTTGGAAATATGCTGAAAAATTAGCCAGACAGTTCAAATTGAAAACATCATGTATATATACACTGACCAGGCATAACATTATGACCACCTGCCTAATATTGTGTTGGTCCCCCTCATGTGGTCAAAAATGCTCTGAACCATTGGGCATGGACAAGAGGACCTCTCAGGGTGTCCTATGGGGTCTGGCACCAGGACGTTGGCAGTGGATCATTTGGGTACTCTGGGTTGTGCAGTGGGGCCTCTGTCAATCAAACGTTTCGAATTTGAATCGATTGATCACAGAATCTTTAGGGGCCTGTATACTAAAAACAACTGCTTTGGATTTAGTTTTTCTTTTAATTCATATGTGTTCTTCTCATCTCTTAGCAGCCACGTAATCTGTGCATCCTCTACATTTAAAATTGTAATTATGCCAGTCTAAATAATGTTATTGTTATTGTTAATAATGTTATGTTGTATGTAAATTATTGATGTTTCTCTCTGTTTTTTTCCAAATTGAATCCTCCATCCACCCACCATGGTCCTGTGTTCAGTGAGGGAGACTGGTGGGAGGCTCGTTCCCTCACTACAGGTGGAACTGGATACATTCCCAGCAATTACGTAGCTCCCGTGGACTCGATCCAAGCCGAGGAGTGAGTAAAACTTTTTCTTTTTTCATCTGAGCACACACAGCCTCAGTCTGGGAGGCACGGCAGCTTCATGCCATAAATATTTGACGACTCTTCTCGCTACCTTTTGGTAAACGTGACATAATGGCACGCACAGTATCAGTATTTGAACAAGATTTAAAACAAATACTATTCCTCATAGATTGATTCTTTTTTTTCTCCTCCCTGCAGCTGGTATTTTGGTAAATTAGGTCGAAAGGATGCAGAGAGGCAACTGCTCTCCAACGGCAACGCCAGAGGCACTTTCCTCATCCGGGAGAGTGAAACAACCAAAGGTACTTAGGCTGAACATACTGACATGTTAAATGCATTTAAACTAAACTTAAAGGAAAACAGACAGATGTGTTTGAGAATCAGTAAATATTTAGCAACACTTTACTTTAATGGGTGAGTAAGAGCTAATTATTTATAGAGAAACTTATGAAATCATCACGCCAACATGGCAGCTTTGCTTAATATCATAATTTTGTTTAATTTCATGTCATTACTATGCAGCTGCTCCATATTCATTGCACTATATCTTTTGCACAATGCACTATATAAAAGTGATTAAAATAATATCACACATTCTCACATGTTCTATAATCCCATTTAAACCTACTTGGTTACAGTATATATTAAAATATTAGCATGAATGTCTGTTTAGGTCTTTATCTGTGTGTCGTCTTGCTTCCAGGGGCCTACTCTCTCTCCATCCAGGACTGGGATGACATCAAGGGAGACCACGTCAAACACTATAAGATCCGCAAACTGGACAGTGGCGGCTACTACATCACCACCAGAGCCCAGTTTGAGACGCTCCAGCAGCTGGTTCAGCACTACTCTGGTGAGCGACAGAAACGTCTAGACGTGACCGATCCGTGTTTTGGGTTTTTCTTCTTTTTAAAGCACATTTCCATAAATTTGTCATATGGTTTCATATTCAAATTGCACGGTTAATCCAGCCAGGGCCGCAGGGCTGTGCTGCCGGCTGATCGTGCCATGCCACAAAGGCATGCCTCGTCTGACTGACCTGTCTGTGAAAACCAAAGACGTGTGGGAGATCCCGCGGGAGTCGCTGCAGCTCATTAAACGCCTCGGCAACGGCCAGTTCGGAGAAGTCTGGATGGGTGTGTATCTTTTGGCACAAGTTAGGAATTGGACAGCTGTGGGCAGTGTTGCACAACAGCTGTATGGGAGAGATTTCAGGGAGAAGAATTTAACATTTTGCTTCATCTTGTTCCATTTTGACTAGAAAAAGATTTTGAACATGATTTCTGATTGGATTTAGGACTTGAAAAGGCCTTTAGACTAGTTCAATCTTGGAATATATGTGGTTTATTTGACATGGTTTATCTAAACCTGGCTCAGACACATACTGTTTTAAGTTCAGCTGAGCCCAATAAACTTGTCCTGTAGTGGGCAGTCAGAAGCTCCATATGTGCCTGATCTGCAGAGACCTAAACATGTAGAATCATTTCTTTCTTTCTGTGTTTATTCATCTATTTATCTATTTATTTATTTCAGGCATGCCACAGTATCATAAAGGCAAAAAAGGAAATAAAACATAAAAAATGCCAAACAAAACTAAACGAAACAAACCAAATTCAGAACCTAAAATAATGTTTGAAAACAAGTGGGATGAGGTTTAACCTCCTACCTGCTACATGTCAGTACATCTCATATCTTTCTGTTTCCTGCTTGCATCAAACCTTATACTTTAATACCTTACTATATTTTTCAAGCAGTCTTATTTTGTGTATTTTCTTAAATTGTTTTGTAGTTGTACTCATTTTGAGAACTGCCAATTACTGTATATGCTTTATCCTTTCTTTAAACTAACAGACACACAAATTTCAGAACTGATAACTTACATTACATTTCTTTGATACACTGTAAATCTGTCTTTCCATGATTGTCACATTTTAGTTTGTCAGACTAGGCTATTTCTAAGTATCTAATTTTCAAAATAAAACACTGATAACATATCAACCATTTTTCCTCAGGCACGTGGAACGGCACCACCAAGGTGGCGGTGAAGACGCTGAAGCCCGGCACCATGTCGCCCGAGTCCTTCCTGGAAGAAGCTCAGATCATGAAGAAGCTCCGACATGATAAGCTGGTGCAGCTTTACGCGGTGGTATCCGAGGAACCCATCTATATCGTCACTGAGTACATGAGCAAAGGTAGATGCTGTTTTAAGCGAAGGGACACTATTAATATTACATACATTTATTCTTGCACACACCTACACAGTGTTTACATAATTTATACATCCGCATGGACAGTACAGTATCTGTCCTACTTCGGTGCAGGATACTCAGTGCACATATTGTAGCAAATATAGTTTATCAGAGATACGGCGATGGTGGGAACGTAGTGTTTTTGCTAAAAAACATAACAGATCTTCAGTTACCACAGCAATAACAAATATATCTGAGCCAAGTGTAACATTTGTGGCAGAAATCCCAGAATTGATGCAGCAGTAGCTACGAGTTCCCCTAAGTTTTAAAAAAAATCAAATCGGAGTTAAAACTGCGACACTACAAAACAGAAGAATATAACTCATGCTTTATCTCTTTTTTTAGGGAGTTTGCTTGATTTCCTCAAGGACGGAGAAGGGAGAGGCCTCAAACTGCCAAATCTAGTGGACATGGCAGCTCAGGTGCGCTGCTGAAAATCTTGGTGCTAAGAACTGTGAAAGATGTTTTTTTAAGAGCTTAATTCACTTTAATGGTTTCCAGCTGTTACTAATTTACTCATTTAAGCTCAGCGTTGCTCATTTCCATCTTGATGTTATGTCAGCGTTTGCAGTATCATTGGGCAAATTCTCACGTTAGCAGACCAAAATAGGAGTAATTGAAACGTAAATGTACAACCTGAAGGCAGTGCATTGTTTTGTAGTGAGATAGAAAAGACCAAATGGACAAATCTCTTAAGTTAGTGATTTAACCTGACTGTTGCACGACTCAGTTGCAGCAATTTGTATTTTATTGTGCAACTGTGATTCATAACCTCCTCTCATTTGATGAATAATCACACGTGACACTGGAGTTTATCTTGTAAACATGACAAATCTGTGGGTTTTCTATTGCAGTCCCACTTTTTTGGGATGATGAAAACGTAAAAATCTTGCTCAACACAGATTTAGTGACCTTGAAGCTTGTTCAGTGATATGATGTTCATTGGAAAAAATAACTCCCATTTCCCAGGTGGCAGCAGGCATGGCGTATATTGAGAGGATGAACTACATCCACAGAGACCTGCGTTCTGCCAACATCCTTGTCGGTGACAGCCTCGTGTGCAAGATTGCTGACTTTGGTCTGGCCAGGCTCATTGAGGACAATGAATACACAGCCAGACAAGGTAGGCCTGCAAGACTGATCATAAATCCATCACTAAGTTATTAATCTGCTAGTTTAATTTATTAAATCAGGTTGAACCATTACAACAAAGACACCTAAGTACTGTAAATATGTAGGAAACATCTGGAATGGGGTCCAATCAAAAACAACCATCTGTGTACAGTGATCAGGAAGTCACTGTAGCATCACAAGCTGTAACATAACTTCCAGAAATAACATTAACGATACTTTAAACTCTGTCATCTTCCTCCTTGAAGTCATAATGCAGATATATCTGAGCACTCAGACATAACACACACATGTTTCAGATTCGATGTGGTTTACAGTTTGCAAGGATGTCATTATGAGTTATAAATGTTCATAAGTCTGCTTGGAATTCCTCTGAAAAAAACACTCAAAAATATGCCTGGAAATATGTTTTTAAGTTGTATTTAAAGAAGCCTAGCGATAGTTGTTTGTACGCAGTAGGTGATTTGAGGGAGGATCAGAAGGATGCCATCGTCCTTGTTTGCAAAATGACCAAAATGCATCTCTCGTCTTAACCCTCTGAACCCCAAAACCCACAGGCTTGTTTGAAAAGTATGTTATCTTTAAAAAAAACTTGGCCAAATGACACCATTTATCAGAGCCAGACACTGAAACTCAAAAAAGTGTCGGACTTTCAACTTTCCGACAGTCCTTGAACTAATCATCTGTGACATTCTGTTCCATTAGGAAACTTAAATTAAATCTAAGCTTAAAATCATGTTATTTTATTAAAATCCCTTCATTCCATGTGTCTCATTTAAATATTAGCCAAAAATTCACCATTTGCACTAACCAGATTCTGTAAAAACTAAAAAAATCTGCACTCTCTGGCAAAACAGAGAAGTCATGATTGACTCGGCTGTAACCAACAGTCTCCTGACAAAAAATCTGGGACTTTTTGGCTGAACTGCAGGCTGTGTTTACACCGAATAGATAGGAGACAAGTGTGGAAACAAATGAAAAATGGAAGCAGGAAAACTTCTCTATCATATGTAGAGCCACCATATTTTTTCCAGCATTGGTAACACCTGTGGGCACTTGGAAAAATGTTCTTTCAATGTTTTGAAATTAATAATCAAGGAGACTACTTTTCTTTTTTTAGGATGTATGCCAAAATAACTGTGACATACTGCACAAAATACCATTTTTGAGTTCTCCCAAATTGTAGTCATGGTTGTGCTGTTTTCATAGAGGTGTAGGATTTTATGTTGCAGTGAAACATGAGCCTACATGTGACAGGAGCAAAAAACACCCAGAAACTGCTTGGGGTTCAGAGGATTAACCTGAAATCACCCGTGTATCTACATGAGTGTGTGGGTTGGTTGATGATGTGGGAGCAGTGATTTGTTAAAAAATAAGAAATCACCTGCTATTTATGCATCCCTGGGTACACTGCAATCAAGAACTGCAAAGTGAGAAATCTGATTATACCAGTGCTAATGTAACATCTTAAGTATGCAAGCAAACAGCTAATGTTAGTCATCTCAGTAGGTGTTTTGTATCAATTTAATTTTTATGTGACGCTTTTGGATTAAAGATTAGACTTGTGAACAAACCTTTTGCATGACCTAAATGTTTCTGTAATGTTCTGTTAGTCCTTCAGCCACAATATGTTCTGAAACCTTGTCATCAGAGGAAGAACTTTGTGGGCTGGCAGATTAATTCTTCCATTTAGTCACTTCAACACACACATACATGCACAGTTCCTTTTCAAAATAAGTACAGTAAACGTGCATGGATTTGTCTTGTTGCAGCCAGTGGAAAACAGAAGCACATGTGGTCAGAGCACAGCGCAAAAAAACAGCCGAATATATATTTATACAAGTGCACAGTGCAGGATTTATGGCGGAGAATGCCCTTATCTAAGCACTTGTTAAACACAGGAATCAATCTGTTGCCGTGACTCTTGTTGGGAGGGTGAAGAATAAGCGGTTACACCCTGAATCACTTGAGTGTTGTTCTCCTGAGTCAGACGTGAACTACAGCAGGAGGACTTCCAGATTCTGTTAGTCACTTTGTCAACATGTTCTCACTCATTCGTTAGCAATTTAAATGTTTACTCGTTCAACCTGGGCCAAGTGCAAACTGAGATGGAGATAATGGAAGCGTTCCGCTATTTCCCTGGTGGGAGGTTATTATTTCCTTTTGTCTCTGCACTAATGAAATCACAGATGAAGGAAAAAAAAACTGTAGTGACAAGTGACCTACTTACTCTTTGGGTTTTGTAAAAGGTTGTTGCTTCAGTTTATCTCCATTTCTGGAAGAACTACAACAGTGAAAATGTTGCAGCTGTTTGAGAAAGTTCACAAACTGTGTCTGTTTTAGGTGCAAAGTTCCCCATAAAGTGGACGGCTCCCGAGGCTGCGCTCTATGGTAAATTCACCATCAAGTCAGACGTGTGGTCGTTCGGCATCCTGCTGACGGAGCTGGTGACCAAGGGCAGAGTGCCCTATCCAGGTGAGAGCGTTGAGCTTTGTGCGTTATGTAATTGCTTCTCAATTCCAGCTGATTGCTTCGTGTTTGATTAATGGCGGCGTTTGAGTCTGATGAGACACTAGGCTCTGTATGCTAAAAATAAGAGCAGCGTGTTGCATAATGTACACTACACTTTGCATTATGCAGAGAAATGTTCCCATCTGAATGTGTGAATATGAAATGTTCTTGCTTAACAGCCATTTGATGATATATTTTAGGCATTTAAATTAGTGAACTGTCCGGTGTTCAGGGTTTATCAATCGTGTTGTAACGGAAAAGGGTTTTAAGAGTTGAATTTTACATTCATTTTGTGAAATTATGGGAGATAGAGTGATGCAGATGAGAAAAAACTGCTTGTTAAAGGGAAATAATCTCAGAGTAACAAGGAAGTATGTCATAATGATGTGATAAAGGGAAAAAAGAGTTGTTTACGTGTAAACTTTATGCAGTAGAGATAATTTAGAGATTAAGATTTTAAGTTATAATTAGATTAGTCCAGCCATAGTTGTTTGTAGGTGATTTGAGGGAGGATTAGAGAGATGCCATCCCACTTGTTAACAAAATGACCAAAATGCATCGCTCTTCTTAATTCTCTGAGTTCAAAAAGCCCACCGGCAGGTTTGAAAGGCACGTTAGCTTTAAAGAAATGCCAAAAAGACACAATTTATTAGAGCCTGAAACATAAAGAAAAAACATAAAGAATTGTTGCATTTTCAACCTTCCGACAGTCCTTGAACTAATCATCTGTGATGTAATGCTCCATTGAGAAACTTAATCAAATCCAAGCTTAAAATCAAGTTATTTGTTTGCATTGACCAGATTCTGTAAAAAACAAGAAATTCTACAATCCTCAGCACAATGGAGAAATCATGACTGACTCAGTTGCAACCAACGGTCACCTGACAAATATTCTGGGACTTTTTGTCCGAACTGGGCTAAACTGCAGGCTGTGTTTTCACTGAGCAAATAGGAGACAAATATTGAAAGTAATTTTTTAAAATGCCACCATTTATCAGAGCCACAAAGTAAAAACATAAAGAATTGTTGGATTTTCAACTTTTCCTTGAACTAATCATCTGTGATACAATATTCCATTGGTAAACTTATTCAAATCTAAGCATAAAATCAGGTTTTCTTTTTTTATTCCTTGTCTTGTTTAAAAATTTAAAAAATAATAAATAAATAAAATAAACAGTTTTAATTTAACCTTAATGTGAAATAATGCGAGATACAGTGATGCAGATGAGAAAGAAATGGCTTGCAAAAATGAAATGAATCTCACAGTAACAAGGAATTGTGTCATAATAATGCGAAAAAGGAAAAAAAGGGTTTAAAAAAGAGTTTATGGGGGCAGCAGTATGTCGTGAGCATGTAAACTTCATGCAATAGAGAAAATTTTGAGATTAAGATTTAAGATTTTACGTTATATTTAAAGTAGTCCAACGATAGTTGTTTGTACACAGCAGATGATTTGAAGGAGGATCACAGGGATGTTATCCCACTTGTTAACTCTCTGAACTCAAAAATCCACTCAAAAAGGCATGTTTGCATTAACCAGATTCTCTAAAAAAAAATTTAATTCTACAATCCCCAGCACAATGGAGAAGCCATGACTGACTCAGTCAGTCACCTGACATATATTCTGGGACTTTTTGTCCCAGAATTATATTTTTCTGAACTGAGTTGAACTGCAGGCTGCGTTTTCACAGAACAAATAGGAGACAAGTATTGAAACTAATATGAAAATAGCCAAAATGACACCATTTATCAGAGTCAGAAACTGTAAAAACATTTTTTTAAAAATTGGTTTTTCAACTTTCCGACAGTCCTTGAACTAATCATCTGTGATATAATGTTCCATTGGGGAAAGTTATTAAAATGTTAAGCTTAAAATCATGTTATTTTATCAAATTCTCTTTATTCCACATCTAATTTAAAAAAACGGCTCTTTGCATTAACTTTAGTTTTGTGAAATAATGGGAGATACAGTAATGCAGATTAAAAAAAAAAATGGCTTGCAGAAATGAAATAAATCTTGCAGTAACAATGAAGTATGTCATAATATTGTGAAAAAGTAAAAAAAAAAAAGTTCATGGTGGCAGCAGTATGTTATGAACACGTAAACTATATGCAGGAGAGGAAAAATGAGAGTCAGAAATTTGGTCCGTTAGTGTGAATTTCTCCACATTCCTCTCCCCAGGCATGAACAACCGCGAGGTGCTGGAGCAGGTGGAGCGAGGCTACCGGATGCCGTGCCCACAGGACTGCCCCACGTCCCTGCACGAGCTGATGGTGCAGTGCTGGAAGAAAGACCCGGAGGAGAGGCCCACGTTCGAGTACCTGCAAGCCTTTTTGGAGGACTACTTCACTGCCACTGAGCCTCAGTACCAGCCAGGGGATAATCTCTGAGCGACCGCCGGCCCCTCATCTCATGTAATTCCGCTGGCTTCCCACCAGAGGAGGCCAGACGCCACACATTCTCTCTCTCTCTCTCATCCCGCGGCTCTGATCTCAAAAGCTCATCGACTTTGACTTCTTGACTTCCAGGCTTCACACGAAACAGGGACGGAAGCAACAAACTGACTATCAAATCAGAGGATGTTTCGGAAAGGTGGGAGGGGACGACGAGATAAAAAAAATTTAAAAAAAGACTGCCATGGATGAACGACATGAGTTGTGTTGTGTAACTTGTACGTAGTGTAAATACAAATTGCTTGTTTACTTCTCTTTTTTTGGTTTCATTTTATATTGCTTTTGATAATTTGGAAAACGTGTGGATTTTTTTTTTAATCCGAGGTTACAGAAACGTTTGAGGCTCACAGTTGGTTCCAGATCTCGACATATAATGGTGACAGTTGAAAAATAGTGGACTTGAAGTATCTCTGAAATTTTTTCCGGGAGTCCGCTGACCTTTTTTACGAGGTTAATATACTTCTCTCCTCCTCTTCTCAAGGAAACTTAGATGTACTATAACACCTGTTCTTGCCTTTTCATGTTTAGTAATATTCTTATATTGTAAGGGAATGCCTTCATGCTTTATACACACTAACTTAATGCATCATAGACTCTTCCGCCCAAATCCCAGCTGTATGGCATATAAGTGCATTCATTGCATTCCAGCTTCTGCCAATGATTTCTAGATCGGCTTAAAGTAACTTTTAGTTCAGCTTCATGCAGCTGAGAAGAGGGTTCCTCTCTCCGGCTGCAGCCATTGTTCAGCTGACCGCTTAGTATACTGATAATATTTTAAACTGTATGTTGCATTAATGTATGGCAGCAGGCTGTGTACGAATTCTACATTGTCTTTTTTGCTTCAGCGGCCACACAAACAAACAAACTGCCATGTCATGATGAGAATGATGGATGTGTACCAGTGTTTGTCCCTCCATAATATGTATTTGGAAATAACATACTGAGACCAAATATCTTTTTTTTTCTCAACATTTCAGCCAGTATTCTATGTTGTTACATGATTAAGTGATTTTTACCACAATTTTATCATCCTTAAATAAGTTTTCTCTTTCAATGCACCATCCCTGTGTGTATTTATGTTGCTTTCCATGGGTAGAAAAGTGAGCTTTTTTACCTTAATTTAGTAGATTTACAGAAAGTTTTTTGGTCTCTTGCATTATTTATTGTCTCTGTCTGTTACTCGTACACAACTGGTTTTGAAATAAACAATCTTGCCATTATTCTGCCACTATTTAACGCTGGTTTTAAAGCCTTTTCTGACTGCGTGCTTCGCTTTCGACAGCATAAATCCATCACCGTTGCGCAAATATTCGCTGCTGAAACAACTGTCGCGTCTGTGAGAGTGATGGAGGCTTGGTGGTTTCCCCTCAGGGCGAGTTTGACACAAAGACAACATGACTGAATGTATGCAAATCACCTCTTAGGTGTCTACCCTGCAGTTAGAGGACAGAGGTTAGTGAAGCAAAGTCAAATATTAATGCAAGTGTTTCATTCGCTTTTTATAGTTTTTCATTGTGAGTATGTTTTCTAACTTAATCCGTGAACTGTTTAGGTATTTGTGTGAACGTAGCCTCTTTATAGCCTCCTGCTTGAGAAGACTGTCACTTAAAGACATTTAGCCCGTCTATCATAATCATGTAAATCATTTTAACCTTGTAGAAGCCTTTTTAGTGGTTAAGTTTAGCTTTAATAGTAGAAGTAATAAAGCTTTTGGCTGTGCAACTCCTCACACACGCTCACACACTCTCACACACACACATGCAGCGCATTCTTGTCTCTGATTGGACGCAGCTGAAGCTGTGAAGAATTTGCATATAGCAGGCTGTAACGCACACAAGCCTGTGCACCCACAGGAGGAAAGAATCCAGCAATGAACAGGTATGTCATTGTTAGGCTTTCTGTTCAGACTCAGTCCTCATTGTCTCTTTTGCCCTGCTATAAAAGAAGCTTATATCTTCATGGGGTTTGTATGTATGTTTGTAAGAGCTGCATGTCAAATCATTTCTCACTGTAGATGTATGTATGAAAAATTCACTTAAAGTTGTTTTTCAACAGTTTTATGAATATATAACTAAACCTGTCTGCTCTGTTCCTTGCAGGACTCTTTTCTAAGATGGAGAAATCTGAAGGACCAGAGCTCAGAGTGTTGGCCAACACAAATGAGTCAGGAAGCTTCCTCCGTCTTATGAGCCCTGACGTCACAGTAAATCAGATATTTCATGCCAGTCCACATCATGACAACGTGATGCCAACCTGCTGCAGAAGCCCGTGTAGAAGTGGACAAATGAACCAGGAGTTCAGGAGACAGTCGGCTCAGTCGATGCAGCTGAGAGAACCAGAAGGAGCCACTTCTGCCAGGATGAATCTCCATCATCAACCTCCTGCGAGCTGCTTTCTGAATCCTCCAGAAAACATGCAGAGTGGAACAACAGGAGAGAGCTGTTGTCGGGCCTGCGGACCTAAAGAGTTTGGAACAAAAGAACCTGCAAGCAGAGACGCAACCAGGTAGCTAGAACAACTATCTTTGTATGTTTGAGTACAAAAAATAGATTATAAATTGGTTTTAATTTCAAGGATACATCCAGTCAAACATACCTATTTTTTAACATTCAGTGGGCAGGATGAATGCACTTCTCAGAGTGATGTAGAGGAGGAACTGGAGCCCCCTTTGCCGCTGAGAGATGACAATGAGTGGCAACACTGGAATCCCTTTTTAAGTCCTCACCATTGCATGCACAACTACGGTATGGAAAGTAGTTCTTTTTTGTGTTTGTATCAATGCAATGTGATACAACAGAAAAAAATGACAAAGAAAAGACAAGTGCTATATAAAAACATCTTTTGGCGTTTACTTACTTGCTTTTTTTGCATAATAAAATCAAACTTCCTGCTCAGAACTTGTGATCTATTATCACCAATTTTGTTGTACAATTTATTTTTGTACAATGACAATAAAGAGCTATTCTATTCTAGTATAAAGACAAGGCAGGGCAGGAAACCATTTGTCATGAATATCTAGTAGAAAGTTGAGTTTAGCAGCTTTATAGTGCTCCTGAGGCATAAAAATGCTGAAGACCATTAAAAAAGAAGCACTTTAAGACAAATGAAACATTAGAATTAAATAAAGTGCAATGTAAAATATAAAAAGCAGCATTAATATTATGTATAAGAAAGTATACAGTGTGTGGTAGAAACCAGAAACCTACAGATTAGACAGAATTTAAAGAGCTGAGATGAGCTTTTAGTAAACTTTGAGACATTAGTGTTGGAGATTACAATGTATTTTTTATATACAAATAATATTGCATATGACTTTATAAAACATCAGGGTTTTTGTGTGATTGTTGTGTTTATGCTGGAGCAACGACGAGCTGTGAATTTCACTTTAACGTGAAAAGAAAAAGCCCAAATGGAAATAGTTTTATTCTTTATCACAACATTCTCATGCTGAAACTTGCATGAGATTAACACACAGGATTAAGTCGCTGCCTCTGAATCATAAACTGGAAAATTGACAGAGGATATTTTCCTGCTATGAAATGTTTGAACTGTATCAACAGATCTCCGTCACGCCATGGATGTGAGGAATTATAACTCGGCTGGAGGAGGTGACTTCAACTCTGTCGGCCGATACTTTCCTGAGCCGTGGCACCGATCTGCTCCCTGCCAGCAAGGGAGAGCACAGAATGAGCCACAGAACTGGTAAATGTAGAAAAAAGTATCAAAGACTTACTCCCCACGGGAGCGTGCCTATGTTCCCACAGCCCTATGTTCCCACAGCCGTATGTTCCCACATTTCTAAGATTTTTTTTGAGAAATTATTGTTTTCTTAAGATAAAAACAGGGTTTTTTGTGTAAATGAGAGGCCAAACCGTGTGGAAATATCTGCATTTTCCCTTCGTGTAAACGGGGTCTTAGAAATGTGAGACATGTGGGAACATAGGGCCTAATTTTCAAAATTTTCAGTGAAAAAAACAAATCTTAAAAATGTGGGACCATTGGGTTGTGGGAAGATAGAGCTGACCCCCTCCCCACTCTTTTTCTTTCTCTGCATCAGGCTCCAGCATCACGACAGCTTCATGAGTGACAGCGTGGCTCAGGGGAGCGTCACAGTAAACGTGCCTCAGTTCTCCATCCCCCCTGTTGAAGGAGTTTCTCAGGTCAGCGTGATGAACCTGAACTCGGCGGGAGCAGCAAAGTCGGCCTCACATCCACAGGAGAAAAGAAGAACCATCAGTCTGCCAGATCAGTGCCGTGAGTCATGGGTGTTGGGTTACCTAAACAGTCCATCATTAAAAAACATAAAGGAGGTGGCAAAGCGTGGTGGGTGCGATTAGTCTGGGTGTGGTACTACATTTATGATCTTGCCAAACCTGTTTGGAGTGCTTGTTAAAATGATTTTGAAAATAAAAGACACGCTCAAAGTATTTTCTCTTGCTGGCACAGGAAGGGAGCGAAGTTTGCCCATTAAAGTAAAACTTATAAGTAGATTTTTATTTTTAACTGATAAGATAAGACAAGTATAATCTAACTTCCTGTTTAAATGCAATTGTGTTTGTAATATTTTTGGAAAAGGTGAGCAACACCAAAGTCAGAGCAACTCTTTGCACACGAATAGCCAGGAAAATAGAAACCACTTCACACTGGAATGCAATACAAAACAGTCATATAATTATTAACTGCTGTTGATGCAATGTGGCATCAAATTGGATTGGATGTTTTGTAAGGAGTTATCTATGTTACAAGTTATAATTTCATTTAGCAGACGCTTTTATCCAAAGCGACGTACATAGGTAGGTAGGCGGGGCAGCATTAAGGACCTTGCCTAAGGGTCCTCACTGGATACCTGCGCCCTGACCAGGATTTGAACCATTGATCTCCCATGCTAAGGGAGTGTTAATCACTGAGCTATCCAGCAGCTATGTAATTCAAAATATAATAATCAAACCTTTATTGATCCCCTTGGGGAAATTCCTTCTCTCATTTGACCCATCCTATTCAAAGTTAACCTTAACTATACATACTAGGAGCAGTGGGCTGCTGCGGTGCAGTCCCCGGGGAGCAGTCGGGTTAAGGGCCTTGCTCAGGGGTCCACAGTGGTGGTGACTGGGACAAGCGGTCGCTCTCACTTTCCCCACCTCAACCTCTTGCCAGTCCGGGGACTCAAACCGGCGACCCACCGGTTACAAGTTCGCTTCACAAACCACTAGGCCACCACTGCCCCATATTAGAAGCAACTTTCAGTACAAAGAGGTTTAGTGCAACCAAATAGAAAACCTCTTTTAGTGTCTGAATTAACAGACAAACAACTACAACACTGGTCTCAGCAAAAAACTGGGCTTCCTTTTAGCTGCAGGCCTTTGGCAAGCTGCTCTAAAACCACTAAACAGATTAGGACAAATCTCGGTTATTGGACACCACTAAATCATCCAAAGCTACAGGAAGAAGCAGCACAACCACTGTTCCATGATGCAATGCAAAGCAGTGCAGAGTAACAGAACAAACAAGAGAAATACTCGCCCCATGTAACTTCTGATCTCCTCTCTTCTACAGGAAATGTTTTTATAACTTACTCCTCAGACGTGTCCTCAGAGATGGTCCCCTTTGTAGACTTCCTCACCAAGCAAGGCTTCCGACCTGCTGTAAGCTCCCACGTCTTCACAAAGATGGTTGTATTTGCCCCCAAAATCACATGAACACTCGATTTACAGCCCCAATTTTAATTTCACAGATGGACTTATTTGACAACCCTATCAGACGCATGGACATCAACCACTGGAAGGACAGTTACTTGAAAGATGTGAGTGAATATCGCAGTTAAAATCTAATTTTTGCATATTTTTGTATTACTGTAGCTTTGTAATTTGTATTTCCAGATAGTCTGTAATGACAAAATCGGACTAAATGTGACTAAATATGTACTTTAATGGTTAAATTTACACTACATATTCAGTGTGTGTGTTTTTTTAACAGCCATCAACCCTGATTATCATCGCCATCAGTCCCAAGTATAAGACAGACATTGAAGGATCAGTGGTGGACAACCATGGTCTGCACACTAAATATATTCACTCAATGGTGAGGAAGAATCATTGTGTAGTTAAATAAAAGTATGTTGGTAAAATCAGGTAATTGTAGTATAAAAAGTTCTATATAAGTACTCAATATGCAGAAAAGAGTCCCTGTGGTTAATTATTATTATTTCAGTTTTCAATTCATTTGCTGATTACTTTCTTAGTCGGTTCAAAAGTTTGTCTA
>OMNN01061545.1:8003-20198 GCA_900302755.1 Chromis chromis | reverse complement strand
GTTTGTTTTTTTCTTCCAGAAGTGCATTTGTGAGATCGGGCACTGATGTTGGACCAGAAGGCCTGGCTCTCAGTCTCTGCTCTAATTCATCCCAAAGGTGTTCTATGGGGTTGAGGTCAGGACTCTGTGCAGGCCAGTCAAGTTCCTCCACACCAAACTGGCTCATCCATGTCTTTATTGACCTGCTTTGTGCACTGGTGTGCAGTTGGAACAGGAAGGGGCCATCCCCAAACTGTTCCCACAAAGTTTGGAACATGAAATTGGTCAAAATGTTTTAGTATGCTGAAGCATTAAGAGTTCCTTTCACTGGAACTAAGGGGCCAAGCCCAACCCCTGAAAAACACCCCCACACCATAATCCCCCCTCCACCAAACTTTACACTTGGTACAATGCAGTCAGGCAAATACCGTTCTCCTGGATGCAGCTGCTTAGCCATGGAAACCCATTCCATGAAGCTCTCTACCACCGTTCTGGAGCTAATCTGAAGGCCACACCAAGTCTGGAGGTCTGTAGCTATTGACTCTGCAGAAAGTTGGTGATTTCTGTCCACTGTGCTCCTCAGCATCCTCTGACCCCACTCTGTGATTTTACATGTCCTACCACTTCGTGGCTGAGTTGCTGTTGTTCCCAATTACTTCCACTTTGTTATAATACCTCTAACAGTTGACTGTGGAATATTTAGTATGGAGGAAATTTTACGACTGGACCTATTGCGCAGGTACCAACCTATCACGGTACCACGCCTGAATTCACTGAGCTCCTGAGAGCGACTCATTCTTTCACTAATGTTTGTAGAATCAGTCTGCATGTCTGGATTTATACACCTGTGACCATGGAAATGATTGGAAAACCTGAATTCAATTATGTGGAGGGGTGGGCCAATACTTTTGGCAACATAGTGTATATCTGATAAAAACATAGAGCAAACTTCAACTGAATAGAAGGTGCATACACAAAGACTAATAATTCACGTGGTGCAGCTGGGGGAGCACGAGGGCTGAAAAGAAGTTGAGTCACAGGTGTGCAGTGCAGGGGAACACTGAGGGTTCCTGTTAGACACCTGAGGAATGAATCTGAACATGTAAGACAGCAATAACAACCGCCAACAGTCGCTCTGTCAAGTGTTTCTAGAAAGAAACGAGGAGGAGGAAACAGAAGGTGGTGGTGAGGGGACAGATGCTGCTCTCATTATAGTAGGTGACTTCCACTCAGTGAAAAAGAAGAAAATAGTGTTTGCCACCTGTTGCACATCTGCACTCTACTTCTCAGCTCTCTGATGAATCCCACAACACATGAGTCATGAGAGAACCGCTGGAGGTGGAGTGTTTTTATGCAAAAATCAAGACACAACACTTTAAAAGAGTTTGTCTGAGCATTTTTGAACCAGAGTCACTTTGCTTTAGCCAACACATGGACAGCATTGAAAAAAAGGTTCAGTATTGGATTTTGGTGTTGTAATAACGGTAGAGGTGCGTCCATGTATGCAAAGAATAAAACACAACAGTGGTCACTGGACAAAATAGAGGTTCTGTTGCAATTAAAAGAAAATATTTTTTCCCTTTATACACAAAGTCAGGACAGAACAGAACAGACTGAATTCATATCAAATGTGTGCTTAATGCTGATAGAACAGGAGGTGCACTTCACAGGATTCAGACATGACTAACCAATTCATTTTCTACTTTGAGTGACGTTTTAGCAAGTTCTTAGAGTAGAAGCCTAACTTTAACCCCTAATCCATGTATAATAACCTAAGCAGTGATTTCAGAGCATTCCATAATCATGTTTGTATGTTTATTCATGTTTAGATATCTGGCAATTCAGAACATTTTATTAGATATGATGCAAATGCTGTCTGACAAATGTCAAATGTATTGGGTAATATTACATTGATGTGACATATTTAGCACAATACGTCTCCTTATGTAGCCCAAGATGTTTCTCCTGCAACATCATCAAATGTAGCATCATATGAACTTGTTTCTATATTTAATTGTTGTCTCAGGGAAAGGTGAAGTGAATATGAAATGAATATATATGTGTTTTTGTGTTGCCAGTCTTTGCTTGTGTTCAATGAGTACCTGAAGAAAGCCCTGCTGGTGTTCCCTCACTTCTGCCTGGGGCGAGGACTGATAGACATGGCCATGAACCAGGCTGTTACTGATGTTTATGCCAGGTTTGGTAAGTTCTGAATACATACGGGTTATGACTTTAGTTGATACAATTCCATGTTACAAACATTTTAAAATGAAAGTGTTCAGCAGGATTTAACACAAATTGGCTTTTTTGGTTCATTATCTAGTCGTTTGTACCATTAATATCACAATGTAGACATTTTTGACCAGCCAAGCCTTAACTGTGTCAGATTCCCGAGAGACAAATGACTCTGCAGTAAAAAATAAGTTAAGCTCTAACTGTCTGTAAAAATGTATTGGGTCTGTGAGATATAATTTTTGTTTTTACTCACTGAAGAATGAGATTCTTTTCAGTACAAAGTTTATCTCTGTTTCCAGGTGAAGAGCACACACTGGACCCTTTCCAGTGGGACTTCGTGGGAAAAAATATTGCTTTTATGGCCGTGGAAGGCTTTATCTACTTTACTCTCAATCTTCTGATCCAGTACCGGTTCTTCTTGGACCACTGGTAAGAGCTTGACCATAGACACACCAGCTAAACTTTTAAATAAAGAAAAACTAAAATGTAATCAGGAATCATTCTTTCACACTGGCTCAAAACATAACGATTGCCAGATAAGATAAGGTGCACCTCAGTTGTAGTTGAAGCCTTCCCATGGATGTTCTTCTTTCCCCTTTAGGTTATCGGACTACAAGCAGACTAGAATACCAGATGAAGACGACGATGTGGCAGCAGAGAGGCACAGAATTTATGATGGAGGGAGCAAGACAGACATCCTGCAGATCAAGGACCTCTCTAAGGTAAAACTCACTGACTCCACCATGTCTCTGACTTCATCGTGATGTTTCAGTTTAGACTGTAGCAGTGCATGTATTATAAGCTTCTAGGTTTCGTCCAGGTCATGCTGAAATGTAATGTAATTAGTTTTAATTTTCACATTTAGTTTCTTTTCAAATTATCCTTTTGTCCATATTCATATAAGTATCCCATTGAATAAAATGTTAAACACATAAGAAACAGGAAGCATAAGTTACTAAATAGAAAAAAGACAAAATAAGTTAGAAAAATGCAAAAAAAATGGGCACAGCGATACAGGCAAAGCAGTTTGCAAACAGTATATAAACAAAGCCCTTACAGTGACTGTACATAGTATGTATTATATTAAATTCACTTCAGTATGATGTTTAAAAAACAGTCATAAGAGCATGTATATAATGGCAGTCTTGAGTTTCCAATGACTCTCATAACTCTGAATTTTCTACGATGGAATCACTGAAACACACGCGTCTTTGTCACAATCATGCATTTTGGTTCATTGAAAACATGACAAAATCTGCTGGGTCAAAAATATACATACAGCAACATTATAAAGCTGTGTTAATCAAATGTTCTTAGTGGCATGGCCTCTTAACTTCTCATGAGTGATTATGATTGACTACAGCTGCTGACTCCTCTAAGGTCATTTAAATAGGGCCCATTTGATACATTGATTAGACTCAGCCACAAACACTACAGTGGGGAAGTCTGAGAAGCTCAACAAAGATCTGAAAAAGCAAATCTTTGACATGAACAAGTCAGAAAAGTCACTTCCCTTTAAAAAAAAAAAAAGAAAAAAGATTCATTCTAGGTTCTAAGTTGTATTTTCGTTAGAATGTTAGTTTGGCAGAAATATGAGGAGGAGTGTTAAAGTAAATATAAATAACACAGTGAATGATACTTTTTATACATTCCCCAAGCAGATAAAGAAAGGTAGAGCTCATTCTGCGATGAGATCACATCAACCACGATGCCCATGAGTACTTAGTACACATTACTACATGATTACATAAGTACTCAGTGCACATGGGTCTGGCAACATCCATCTTTGAGCTCAGCCTTCATTTTCATCCCAACTACCCCTGAGAGTTTCGGGACTATATCTTGCACAGTTGTGGATGCAATCGTGTTGAGAAAATCTGTTCACAGACAGTCATATAAACATCTGCCATTTGTGGTAGTTGACACTACAGCAGGTGTGTCCTGCACTTTTGCCAACACAGACACGCACCTTGTTTAGCTATCCCCGTATTGGTTACTTATTGACATATATGATTTCATAGCCCCTTACCTTAACCATCTCAGCTGAATGCCTAAACCTAAGTCTGACCTTCATTCTAACACCAAATCTTAATCCTGAAAATTAGCAGTCAGCTGAAAGTGGGAATAATGAACATGTACATGCACACAGAGACTGACCACATAAAAGCAATACCATATTCACTCTTGTGGCTTGTAATAAAGAGAGTTATCATTGTCTCCTTGCCCTCTCTGCACAGACGTATGTGGGCAGGAAGAGGGCAGCTGTGGACCGGATTTGTGTGGGAGTCCCTGCAGGAGAGGTAAAGTCACATAATTCATTTACATTAAAATCCACTACTCTCTTGTCTGTTTGCCTTTTTTGTATTCAAGTAAACCTACATACTGATTTAGCTTTCAACCAGAGTATTAGAGATGCACTGTGATATGCCTTACAACATGCAGAACTACATTCATATCTGGTCTTATTTTATCTGGGAGTATTTGTTATTGTACTCACATTGTTTTATTAATACATGCAAATACATGGTCTGGTCAGTCTAGTCAAGAAAAACCGAATGTTTGTGCTGCAATGATGTTGATTGTCATTCTCTATAGTTGTAAGTTCATTTCAGCGTTTCATTTTCAGTATTTTATCTGTCCTTGTATTTACAGCTTGGTTGTCTTTTTTTGCCTTAGTGCTTTGGTCTCTTGGGAGTCAATGGAGCTGGAAAGACGACGACCTTCAAAATGCTGACTGGTGACACTGATGTCAGCTCTGGGGAGGCTACCGTGGCTGGTTACAGGTACATAAAGCTCAGTCACATCATTGTCCCTGGAGAATAAAACTCTCGTCAGGGCTGCATGTGTTTATATTAGAATTAAACTTCCTATCTCTTGGTTTATCACTTACATAGGTGACAACCAGAAACAGTTCATTGAGTTAGACAGTCACTCTGACATTAACTGAGTGACACCTTCTGACTGGGAAACTCACCCTTGTGCTACTATAATTAGAAAAAAGGGCCTGATTGACAATTAGTATTTGAAGTCCCAAATCTAATTTTGTAGAGGAGCAGCAGCAGAGTTGGTGCCAATAGTCTGTGTATATATGTATATATTGCCCACTATTTGAAAATACCATGGTTTCCACTTAGAATACTTACCAGAGTGAAACAAATAAAACATCTTGTGACCCTACAGATTTATCTAGGCAAGACTGGGAGCCACTGAGGTCTGAGATGACAGTACTTAATCACAAACAAATGTGTCCAGGAAACTAATATCTACCATTGACAAGGGGATCATTGCACTTTTTTTGCAATGTTTTTGTTTTCTTTTTATACAGTGTTTTTCAGATGCATCAGCTTCCTCACAGCTCTGGATGGCAGGCTTAAATAATCACTGTAGATTTCTAACTCCAATCAGAAATGGTTTGATATTTAGTTATTCATTCCATGTTATATGCTCCGTCAGCTCACTGCAGTGACGTGCACTGTGTGTCTTATTTTGTAGCATCCTGACAGAGATTCTGGACGTTCACCAGAACATGGGCTACTGTCCACAGTTTGATGCCATCGATGAGCTCCTTACCGGCAGGGAGCATCTCTACCTTTACGCTCGTCTCAGAGGGGTACCTGAGTCAGAGATTCCCAGAGTGAGTAGGACTCCAGCTGCTGTACATATTGAATATTGAATGGTCTAAAGATGTTTAACTCCACTACCCAAATGACAGTTTGGCAAAACCCTTGAGAGAGCGAGCTTCTGTTTTGTTGATTTTGTGTTGCATATCCTCTTTACTGATGCTCAGTATTTACAAATGCTTGTTTTGGTCCTTTTCGTTTTGCTCTAACACGTTGTTATAAAGGGCTCAGTTTACAGCAGGGTTCCCATTCTAAAAGGTCACTTTTGGATTGAAGTAGACACTAAGCACAGCACTTCCCCCTGCAGGTGGCAGAGTGGGGCATCCAGAAGCTGGGGCTGACAGAATATGCAGGCTGCTGTGCAGGCACTTACAGTGGAGGCAACAAGCGCAAACTCTCCACAGCTATCGCAATGATTGGCTGCCCAGTGCTGGTGCTGCTGGTGAGTTAGCCAATGATGAAAAGCTAATTAGTCCATTGTTTGGATTTTTGGGTTTTATGCAGGGATTTGTCAATGAAATGGTCTATGGATCCAGATGGGAAGCCATATGGGTTCAGTCAAATCTGGCCTCGAATGTTTTACACATTGGCAAGAAACTGTGCAGTTCAATTCAAATTAGCATAAATCTGAGATCTTTGCCATATGCTGATAGAGATAAGGATTTGGTCTCTCTTCGTATGGAGTTATGTGCTCAGAGAGTCAAGTTTGTTGTTTGTGGTTGTGTGTATTTAGGACGAGCCCACAACGGGGATGGACCCACACTCTCGGCGCTTTCTGTGGAATGCCATCATGAGCGTCATTCAGGACGGCAGGGCCGTGGTGCTCACATCACACAGGTTCAGCATCTAATCATGAAACTAATCCACTGCACACATTTGCTGCAGCAGCTGACCAAACACAGTTAACTGTTCTGCCAACAACTGTTGATGAAATCATGACTAGATTGGTATTTGCTTGATTTTACCACAGAGATCTGTGAAATGATGATGTATTGCTCGTAGACATGAAGCAGCAGCAGTAAAAATAAAGATGGATTCTGTTTGATTGTTTTCCACCAGTATGGAGGAGTGCGAGGCTCTGTGCACTCGACTGGCCATCATGGTCAATGGGACCTTCAAGTGTCTGGGTACCATCCAACATCTCAAATACAAGTATGTTTGTGTCCAGCAGGCTCACACACTGTTATGGCACTGTCAAAATATCTGAATTTCATGTTGTCAAAAATGTAAAAAAAATAAGTTGCCACTGGGGCTGAACACTTCCAATGGGTCAGACAACATGTATGATCTATGTTTTTGTTCTAGCATAACCCAGCCCTAAGCAATAATATATACTAATAATATAAAGTTGTAAAGTGGCTTTGGGGGCTCAAAACTACAGGTGCTAGAGTCACGGCGAGGATTTTTTGCTTTGTTTACCTCACATCATGCTTTTCATTCCTTCTGATCCATATGAACAGTTGGTATGTTGGTTCAGTGCCAGCATAGAGAAACGCTCATATTAGATACTACAGAAAGGTGAGATGATGTGATGTTTTACGTGATGCAGTCAGTGCTTTTTCGGTTAAAAATCCGATCATTAACTGTATCCAACTACTGGTTGTGAGCTCTCCTGCAGCTGCTCTGCCTGGCTGTAATGCTGAATCTTTGACTGCATACGGTTACTGCTTGGATTTCAGCCGTGGTTTAGTCTGTGGTCCAATGGATGTGTCCAGCTGTTATACAGAATACTATATACAGTAGCGTCACTACATGCTCAGCCAGCAAAACTATAACATGACTGCATGTAGTCAGTGTTCCAACTATTAAAAGCACGTGTCTCAGCTGTGGCTGTAGTTATTGTGACTGAGGTGCACTGCCTCTCCCTGTAGTCACAACTCTATGAGCTGTACTGTGATACAGTATTTTGTAGCTTATATTCCCCCGCTGGTTGCAACTACAGAGTCAGTGCACTGTTATTTATGGCTGCTCTGATAGCCTCCAAGTTTGCACCGTTGCATTAAGAAAGAAAGAATATAGAAGCAGGTACATAGCTGTCTCAGTCACCACTGCAGAAACACTGTATGACTGCAGCCTTGGGATGGCAACTATCAGAATCAGAATCAGGATCTTTAATGTCATTATACAAAAGGTACAACCAAATTAAGTGCAATCTCATTCAGTGCAAAGAAGCAATTCTAAACTACCCATCACTATGACTGAAGCTTTTGTTACAACTTTGGCTGTGATATTGTAATACTAACTACATGCAGTTGCAGCAGTATTGACGCTACTGTATTCCTAAACTCCTAAATAAACAAATAAGCACATCTGTCATACAAACACTGCAGCTTACCATAGTGAGAGCTGGGCATACAGTATCAATTACACCAGGTTAAGATTAAGCACTGAGATCTAGCAGTGTTAACAACCAGCAGCTGAATACTGTCAGATATCAGTCTTTTAAAATCAATAAAATACAATACATCCAAGTGTCACATCATCTCTCCTTTCCGCAGTGTCTTCGGAGTGTTTCCCTAAACTGGTGAGTGGTTACAACTAAACTGGACCAACACACCAACTGTTCATAATGATCTAAAGCATAATTTGAGGGAACACAAAAGTAGTCTTGCTGTCACCTTTAAGAGGGTCTGTACAAAACACACCCGTCATGTTGCTCGTTTGAGTTTTTGGTCCAATACAGTGTGACTGAGTAATTATATCACATATTGAAAAATGTGTAATGTTAATATACTATGTTTCCCTGATATAGATTTGGTGATGGCTATGTAGTGACCATGAAAATCAAGGCAGCTAAAGCAGGCTTGTCCCCAGAGCTGGAGCCTGTTGAGGGCTTTATGGAGAGCTCCTTCCCCGGCTGTGTTCAGCGGGAGAAGCACTACAACACACTGCAGTATGAGATCGCCTCATCTTCCTTAGCCAGGATATTTCAGCTGGTGGTGGCCAATAAAGACAGGCTCAGCATTGAAGACTACTCTGTTTCCCAGACAACACTGGACCAGGTATGAATGAGACAACAATGAGAAATGTGCTTGAAAAACAATATATATATATATACACACACACACACTCACCGGCCACTTTATTAGGTACACCTGTTCAATTGCTTGTTAACACAAATAGCTAATCAGCCAATCACATGGCCACAACTCAATGCATTTAGGCATGTAGATGTGGTCAAGACAACTTGCTGAAGTTCAAACCAAGCATCAGAATGCAAAACAAAACAAAAGAATATGTTTCATATTTTAGGTTCTTTAAAGTAGCCCCCTTTTGCTTTGATGACAGCTTTGCACGCTCTTGGCATTCTCTCAATCAGCTTCATGAGGTCGTCTCCTGGAATGGGTTTGAATTAACAGGTGTGCCTTGTCAAGAGTCAATTTGTGGAATTACTTGCCTTCTTAATGTATTTGAGACCATCAGTTGTGTTGGGCAGAGGTAGGGTTAGTACACAGTGGATAGCCCTATTTGACTACTGTTGTAATTAATAGTATGGCAAGAACCACTCAACTCAGTAAAGAGAAACGACAGTCCATCATTACTTTAAGACACGAAGGTCAGTCGATCCGGAAAATTTCAAGAACTTTGAATGTATCCTCAAGTGCAGTCACCAAAACCATCAAACACTATGATGAAAGTGGCTCTCATGAGGACCGCCCCAGGAAAGGAAGACCAAGACTTACCTCTGCTGCAGAGGATAAGTCCATTAGAGTTAGCAGCCTTAGAAACAGCAAATGAACAGCACCTCAGATTAGAGCCCACATAAATTCTTCACAGAGTTCAAGTAGCAGACAAATCTCAACATCAACTGTTCAGAGGAGACTGTGTGAATCAGGCCTTCATGGTCCTATTGCTGCAAAGAAGCCACTACTGAGAATGAACAACAACAACAAGAGAAACCCAAGGAGTGGACATTAGACCAGTGGAAATCTGTACTTTGGTCTGATGAGTCCAAATTTGAGATTTCTGGTTCCAACCGCCATGTTTTTGTGAGACCAGAGAAGGTGAGCAGAAGGTTTCTGCATGTGTGGTTCCCACCATGAAGCATGGAGGAGGAGGTGTGATGGTGTGGGGGGGCTTTGCTGGTCACACTGTTGGTGATTTATTCAAAATTCAAGGCACACTTAACCAGCATGGCTACCACAGCATTCTGTAGTGCCATGACATCCCATCTGATTTGCGCTTACTGGAACCATTATTTGTTCTTCAACAAGACAATGAGCCCAAACACACCTCCAAGAAGATTTGACCAAGAAGAAAAGTGATGGAGTGCTGCGTCAGATGACCTGGCCTCCACAATCACCCGACCTAAACCCAATTGAGATGGTTTGGAATGATTTGGACCACAGAGTGAAGGAAAAGCAGCCAACAAGTGCTCGGCACCTCTGGGAAGTCCTTCAACACTGTTGTAAAACCATTCCAGGAGACGACCTCATGAAGCTGACTGAGAGAATGCCAAGAGTGTACAAAGCTGCTACAGATCCCAAAATCATCTGTGCAAACCATTATTTGTAAGTATGAAGTCCATGGTACAGTTGTGTCACTGCCACAATCAGGAAGAAAATATAAACTATCACCTGCTGCTGAGAGAAAATTGGTCAGGATGGCCAAGAGACAACCAAGAATCACCAAAAAGCAATGATTTAGAAGCTGCTGGAACACAGGTGTCAGTGTCCAAAGTGTTTTACATGGCCATGGGCTTAGAGCAGAGCCGGCCCTACCCAATGTGGCACCCTAGGCGAGATTTTATATGGCGCCCCCCTCTGTCGCCGATTTACATACGCTTACAAAAGAAATCGAATAGCATTGTTTTGTAGTAATATTAATTGGGCATTGCTTTACATTTGAATCAATGTGAGCTTTTTCCATTTTAAGAGTTAATTGTAATAGCTGATTTTAATATAACTAGAATGCACTCAAGCGAGATGCAGACCCATGCCGGAGGCCTTCCTAAACATGGCAGGTAGCCCTGTGACCTTGACCTTAGACCTCAAAATGAATGGGTGACCAGGGTAGGTCAAGATGAACATCTGTGCTGAGTTTGATTATCCTATCTCTATTTGTTCTCAAGTTATGGTGCAGACATAGCCACCCTTACACCCACATACATACATAGAGACAGACAGACGGCAGTGACCACCCTAACCACGGCCGACCCCATCGGCGTGGGTAATTCTATTGAAGGTGAATTTTTCCCCGATTATGTGGCGCCCCCTGGAGGCCAAGGCGCCCTTAGCCTTTGCCTAAATTGACTAATGGGCGAGCTGGCTCTGGCTTAGAGGCTGCCATGCAAGATGGAAGCCCTTCCTCAAGAAACGGCACCTTAAGGCTCAACTGAAGTTTGCTGCTGATCACATGGACAAAGAAAAAGGCTCCTAGAGGAAAGTTCTGAGATAAGGTGAAACAAAAATTGAGCTATTTGGCCACAATGACCAGAAATATGTTTGGAGGAGAGAAGGTGTGGCCTTTAACCCCAAGAACACTAAATCTACTGCCAAGCATGGTGGTGGTAGTATTATGCTCTGGGGCTGTTTTAGTGCCAGTGGAACTGGTGCTTTACACAAAATAAATGGAAAAATGAAGGAGGAGGATTACCTCCACATTATTTAGGAAAACCTAAAATCATCAGCCACAAGGTTGGGTCTTGGATGCAGGTAGGTGTTCCAACAAGACAATAACCAGAAACACACATCAAAAGTGGTAAAGAAGTGGTTAAATCAGGCTATAATTAGGGTTTTAGACTGGTCTCCCTGTGATGAAGGAAAAAGGCTGTCAGGAAGCCAACAAATTCAGTTTAACTGCACCAATTCTATCAAGAGGAGTGGTCAAAAATAAAACCAGATGGTTGTGGATGGCTACCAAAAGCACCTAGTTAAGGTGAAAATGTCCAAAGCAAACAAATATTAGCATTGCTGTATGTAGAGTTTTGATCCAGCAGAGTTTTTCATATTTCCAGAAGACCTATAATAAGTCTATGAAATTACCACTATGCATGGTTGTTTTTTTGTGATAAAGATGCATGTGTTTCAATGATTCCATCATAGAAAATTCAAAATTATAGGAGACATTGGAAACTCAAGACTATCATGATATACATGGTCTTTACAATTGTATGTAAACTTTTATTAGTATTAGTATTATTCATGTCGTTAATAGGAAAATACTGCATCTAAAAGTCAGCTTATTTACCATTTATAAGTCATAAACAAACAAATGGTGTATAAATGGTTGATAATACACTAATTTATTTTCTACAACTGGAACTTCTCCAATGAAGACATATTTTATAATATTACAATTTTGTTTTACTGCATTGTCATGATCTGTTTATACACTAGCTTCTACTTAGGTGTACCTATAG
>OMNN01061534.1:0-24408 GCA_900302755.1 Chromis chromis | reverse complement strand
ATTTATAATATTGGTCTGCCACACTTTATTTGTGATAATACTAACATGAAGCTGGTAGTACTTTCTTTATTAAAGTGAATCCGTGCTGAATCACCCTCAAGGATGAATCATACATCAATAAAAGCCCAATTTTACACATCATCCATGACAATGATGATACAGAAAAATAGTAATGTATGGCAAAAATGCCATATTGTCAGTATTTATTTGACCCCCTAAAATGTCACAAGTCATGTTTTCAGGCTCATGTCTTATTAAGAGGAGTCAAGCTCCTCCTGGCTCCCCTGTAGTTCACACCCTGCTTGACCGTACTGCTTCTGTTCTAATCAGAGATCATCAGCAGTAGAAAGGTGTCAACCAGCTTCTAATTGAGCCTGACTTGACTGTTTATTTGGAGTGTCACTGTATCTTATTTCTTTCTCACTAAACCAGCTTGCTTGAAACATGCGTTTCATTAAGCATTAAGCACATTAGCCCTTTGGCTCTCCCAGCACTTTCTGTGACATTTAGGAACTTGTCTGCTTGCTTGAGGTGACAAATATTATGTAAGGCTCATTATATAATACAAGAAATGGGCACAGATTAAGTGAAGTATACTTGCATCTCTGCAGTTTACTTTCTGCTTAGAGAGGAGGCATGTAACAAGTCTTGCAAAATCTCTTAAGTCTGAGGCATGAAGATATGAGGAGTAATTACAAGATAAAGTGCCATTTAATGATGTATAGTTTCAAAAAATACTAAAATTAATAGAAACCATTTTGATCTTTGATGTTAAAGTTTGAAAATATGTAAATGCCTTATAGAATAGTGTTAGTTTAATCAGCTTCATCTAACAATTTTTAATAAATATCTAACCTTTGTTCAGGTGCTGGCGGTGTGTCTGCTTTCGGAGGGTCAGAGGTTGTACCTTCACTGGAGCCACAAGGTATCTACATACGGAGATATTAAAAAGGAAGATCTGTATGCTTTGAAACTTCCTCTTGATATATTTAAATTTTTTCACCTTCCTGTGTCCTTGCCAGACTGGCATCGTAGTGACACTGGCGTTCTCCGTCACCGCTACCGCCATCCTGTCCGACCTCTGGAGCAAAGAATGGAAGACTCTCCTCCTGTCCCTGCAGGTTAGCCAAACCTGACACACCAGCCGGTCACAGTAGAGAATAGCAGGACCTTTTTAAATAATTCACAAAGCATTGTATTAAACACTGTACAGTTAATATTCTGGATATTTATACTGTGTTTATACCTACTGTAAAAAGTGTTTTAAGTTGTGAGTGAATAGTTTGAGACTGAGCTGACATGCTCGCCTTGTCTTTCTCCCTGCTATTCTCTGTGCATCTTTAGGTGACAGCACCTTACCTCCATGTGGGTGCAGTCTCACTGATGGCGATTCTGTCCTGGCCAATAGCATTGCACTTCTTCCGCATGAACAAGAAAGGTAAGCAAGCTGATGAGCGTCTTTCTTAGTCAGCTTTTAAGCTAACATTGTAGTAAAGAGAGGCTTTGGCTGAGTGAGGTTATCAGCAGCTGCAGCAGTTCTAGATGAACCTTACAGATCATAAAATCTGCAATACTGTTCAAAGGAAAGCTAGGTGGGCAATGAGAAATGCATTAAGCCTTCACCTACTTTGGTGCTCCTAATTGTTGCACTGGGGAGTAGATGTATGTATTATGTAAATCAACGTGTATATCTGTGTGGAAATGAAACAGGACAGCATAAAAGTTGGTAAATACTTAATGAGATCTTCCTGGAAAGGAAAACTGCAGAAGAAAAAGAAACTTGCATCATAAATATACACTATTCCTATTCAGTTTTCCATGTCTAATCATCATCATTTTATCATTAAATATAAAGTATGATCTAAAATCTATTTATAGTGTTCGCCCCAGTTGAATATTTTTAACTAGTCAATTAAATTCCCTCTTTGTCTCAGTCCAGACCCTCAAACATCTTAGCCAGGTCCTGTAGGATCCTTTGCAAGTTAAAACATGATGTTTGGGATGTTCTGGAGAAAGAGAGAGAGGAGATTAGAAATTATGTGACAAGCAATTTGTCATTAATGTAGCACAAGTAGCTGGAATAAAGCTTCTGTGAACCTCTGCAAAATGACCTATTGACTGGTGGTTTTCCATTATTAAAGGTTCAGTTATAGTAGAACTGAGCTGCTCCGCCCAAAGAGACAAAAGCTGTTCTGAAATCAAACAGACCCCTCAGCAACATAATGGATTCGTCCGGCATGGATTATACAGTTACAGATCTCTCTGCCCTCCTCCTTTCCCTCCCTCCTCTTCCTCACAACAGAAAATCAATGTCTCATTTTTGCACTGTTTTGCAGTATTTAATATTTAGCTCTTTTCTGACATGGGTTATTTAACATTGCTGGCTTTATCACTCGATGAATCATCAGTGAAGAATTCCAGATGCTGGACAAAAATACATATATGTTATCATGTGAAATATTAGTCCTCATACTGGAATATGTATTAAATTACCACCTCATGATGATGTATCAAAGGTAAATGCCTCTTATTTTCAGACAATAGAACATACAGACATGCTCCCTACAAAGGCAAAACTGACCAACAGGTCAGCTGATATTGATATACGCACAACATAATGACCTATGAGAATATAATAGAAAACAACACTTGAGACATGTGCCACATCTAAAGCAATATGGAAATGACACCAAGTCAGACGTAATAAGATTACTGTTGCGACATGTAAAGGAGCATGAGCATGGCGTTTATTTAGACACAAAGCTGACGCGGCTGTCAGATTAATGGAAAGGAGTACATGGCTGAAAGGGCTTTTTTCTACATCATGCTTTTTGTTTCTGGCTTTCTGTTGTCTTTCATTTACTTAGGTTTTTTTAGTCTCTTGACCAGTCTCACCTCCTCACCTGCCAGCTCCACCCCTCCTGCTGCTGTCAGACTCTTTTTACTTGACTTTGGGTCACTTTGTCTGGCATTGTGTCTGTCTGCCTGTTCCTCTTTCTGAATGGCTTCCACCTCTGTGTCTCTGCATCTCTCTTCTGTCTTTTGTCTCCATGGGTACTAATAATAATAATAATAATGCATTGGTTTTATACAGCGCTTTTCAAGGCACTCAAAGACGCAAGTACTGTCCCTGGTTGCCATGGTGATTCAGCAGGTAGAGTGATGCTGAGTCATGTCTCAGGTCTCTGCTGGCAGGAAATAAGGGGGAGAGAGATTTGCCAAAGCACAAAGTCGAATGTTGCTTTTCTCCTGTTTTATTGTGTTGAGATAAACACCCACCTAAGGCTGGATGTGAGAGGGGAGAAGTACTAGGTTCTGCTGGAAACAGACCTTTAAGATTATTAGGACCCACAAAGACAAGACATTTTACATGTAATGACTAATTTCCACTAACATGTTGAATGATTTTAGTTTTGACAACCAGAAAATAGAAGTACATTCACAGAAAAACACACTGAATCAAAGAGACAGCTGGTTTCATGTTGCATAAGTAAATACATTGTGATGTGACTTTATTTGTGTCGCATCTTTCGAAAACAAAGTAAGAACGTGCCTTTATAATAACACAAATATCAAATTTGACAAATAATGAAACCAACAAATAGATAATATCACAAACATGCAACATAAATTAGATTTAAAAAGTTGAGTCAAGATGTTTTTACATGGCACATTTAAGACATCTTCTGTGCCAAAGATTTTGATTTGTGTTACAAAAGTAACCTAACAGACTAAAGATTGCACTTAAGACCCTGAAGTGTTATTTAAGGTGTGAGTAATTTACAGATTGGGGATTAAAATCCTACAAAAATCATATAAATGATGAGTTATTAATTATGGATTTTTACCCAACAAAGGTAATAATATAGCTAAACACTGTGGTACTATAAATTACAAAATGTAATCTAACTACTATATAAATATTGTGCCTTAAACCCTACTGTGTTATTAATTATGGAAATTAACCTGACTAATTTAGAGTTATTTTTTTTGTAGCTATGAAAGAGGGAAGACACAAGTTAGTAACACGCAGTAGCAAATATAACTGCATGGAGGGCATGATGAGGACTGACACTATGTGGTGACAATGGTGTCGGTCCTTGTCATGCTCTCCATGCAGGTACGTTTGGTTTTATCATTGCTAAGGACATTAGAAGTACTTCACTTTATTTTATATAAGCTGGTTTGAAACTGTCAGCTGATTGGTTTAGGGCAGTTTTGTTGTCCAATCAGGACAGCTGTAGGTGTGTCCGTACAGAGTCATGCTGTTCTCAATGAGAGGTAGCATCATAGATCTGACAAAGAGCATCTGTTGACATTTCCAGCAGAGCAGAGGCCTGTACTATGAAACAGGAGTTTAGACTAGGGAGGTGGCTTCTGGTGTAACAGCGATGGTTCACTTCATACTGGGATGCATCACCATGATCATGCTGCACACTTACCCTGCTCTGGAGCAGGTTACATTCAAAGCCTTCTGACCAATTAGTTATCTTACAAAAGAGGATCTGGTGGAGCCCAGTGCCTGGATAGTGAGGGGCTCTTAGGACGTATAGAGTTGCAAATAATTTAAAAGCCGTATCACAGCCCTATAGGCCTTTGTATAGTGATAGGCCTGTAATCCTGAAACAGGAACTGATTAAAGCAATAAAGCCTTGTACTTTTTGACCTCATAAGATTTACAGTAATCCTACTTACTCGTTTTGTTATGTTTTTATATTTATTTACTTTCTCTCAAGACGTTTAACCAGAGTTGCAGCTGAAATAAAATGGCTAAAATTGTCTCATAAGAGTAGTTCATTAAGATAATAGAAAAGACAATTGCATTGCAACAATGGCAGCAACAAGAACCAGGCTTGTTGGATATTCTGAACTTACCAGTAATACAGGCCTCAGGGCTTCTATTTCTTTCTTTAATGCCTGGTGACCTAGAGCAGGTTTAGGAAAGTATAATTATTTGTTGAGAACATTTATTATTAATGAGCTGTTTACTATTCTTAAGACTAATAAATGCATATTGTATTGCAGTAGGTACTTTCATGGGACATGTTAGCTTTATTTTGATATTTGTTGCTTTTTATGAATGTGTATTTCTTCAGTGTACAGACCAATATCTTCTTGCTGTTGTGTTATTTAGTGCGTCAGGTGGCTGTCCTGGGTCTCTACCTGTCTGTGCTGTTCTCTCTCTACCTGGTCCCCCTGGGAATGTACTCACCCTGCATTAAAGAGGCAGGAACACTGGGACCGGCACCAACACTCATTGGACACAGAGGAGCTCCAATGGTAAGACTGAACTGAACCATGACAGTCTGACCTGTCTTCATTTTGTTTAACCTTTACATGTGTTAACGAAAATCACTCATAGTCCAAATCAAAAGTTTGCTGGAGTTGGGTGTTTTATTGGTATTCTGGCAAACGGTGGTCTTACTGACACAGAGAGTGAGTTTGTGAAGGTAAGCTGACCCAGAACATTGGGAGAGTACAGAATTGTATACAGATGGTCACAGTTGTGGAAAGGATGTAAATGCATTTTTTATCAAAAGGTGGGGAATGGATTTGCAAATAGGCACTAGGGTCTTGGAGCAGAGTTTAAATGACAAAGGGTGAAGATTTCAGGGGTCTAGCAATGGCAAAGAGTGATGAGATCAAAGGCTCTAGCAGACAGTTATCAATAAAAAAATGGGATGGGATGGGATCTAGGAGTGTCACTAGAGGATGGAAAAGACATTATCTGATTACCAAATTTAAATGTAGACTGTAAGCTCTGAATAAAATAGTAACAGGGTGTATTTTCTTTAAATAAAGGATGGTTAATAAACAATTAAGGATGGTTCATACTTGGCACACTTAATTGCATATCCTGTGTCCTTGGCTATCCAGAACTATATCACACCCTGTGGATTTCATTCATTTTTTTTTAACAATTCCCTAGTGTCAAAATGTCAAAAAATAATATACAGAAGTATTTTTCCAGGTTATATCTAAAAAAAAAAGTATGTTAAACTTATAGACTGCAACTGACTGTGCTGATCAGTTGTGGTTTGGTAGATGTCACTCTGAGTTACTGCAGGCTGCGTGGAATATAAACACAAAATAGATCTCCACTGAGTAATATTATTATTGTGCTGGAATTGTGGGAACCAAGAACCATGAACTTATATTGAGTGGATCAGGGTGATCCCTTCTTTGCTGTAAAACATACATGTATTATTAGTCATTCTGGTAATGTTTCTGTTGTGTGTCTGCGTGTAGCTTGCTCCAGAGAATACTGTGATGTCTTTTGAGAAGGCAGTGGAAGCTGGAGGAGAAGGACTAGAGACGGACGTCACCATCAGGTATCAACCGCTGTCACCTGTGTGTACATCCTGTTGTCATTTTATTTACTTTGATTATGAGAGAGCTGTATGGGAACACATCTATGCACTCAGTAATGTCACTACTGCAAACATCATATGCCTTTGAATTTAGGTATAAAAACTAAAATATCCCAGTAATAATAAACTGGACAGGACAGAGAACATTTTTCTGACTATTCACAGTCTATAAGCTGTGAGTCTGTGTGACATCTAACCTGTCTGAGGTGTTAAAAATGCTTGATTTCCCACTGGATCCTCATCACTCCCACCTTTTTCTGGGATAATAAATAACCAGTGAAGTTAATATCTTTCTGCGCTCTCTGTAATTTTGTGTTATGGAGTAAAATCGGTGCAGAAATGTGGAAAAAAAACTCAGATATTCAGACTTTGTATTGTATGCAGAGAAAGCACGTTTAACCCATTTAACTACACTTGTTCATGAAGAAGGGGCTTTGGAGCTTCCTCTTATTTGGTGGGAGATTTGTTGGGACAATGTGACAGCTTGAAACAGAGCCTGAAAGGTCTGTCTGGTGTCATAAGTGTGAGAAGTGGCAATCCTGCATGTAACTGCATGTAGGGCCAAACTCAGATTATAGGAGCTTAAACTCAATCACTAAAACTGGAGCAGTTTTTGACCGTGAATGTCCCGTGTTTAGCGACTGTCTGGCTAACTGAACAAACTGTTAAAATGTACACTGCTTTTAAAGTGATCTAATTATCTTTGAGTGAAATTGATCAAATCATTCATTGTTTAACGTCGGATCACAACATGTTTTCTCAACACTAAAATGGTCATCAGAGCAGTTGCTCACTAGTGTACTCAGGCTGAGTCTGTGCTTTGATGCTAATTGTACAGATCAGATGCTTGCGTGCTCCTCTCAGTGCTAAGGTGATTACTGCCATGCTAATCCAGTTAGCCGTTAGCCCTGCCATTCGCCCGCAGTTTTTGATTCTACACACTCTTTTACAGCCTGTAAACAGGGGGATTAGCAGCATAGCATGACTCAACATTAGCGGGTTAGCTTAATCTCATGCTGCTAGTGACCTGGGTGAGTCTCGTAGTTCTTCTGTGTGTAAGAATGAGTTGTGTGTGTGTGCGCATGTGTGTGTGCGTGCGCACAATAAGGATTGTGGCTTCTTGGAAGTTCTGGTGTGATTGGTTTGAATGATTGATTTATTTTGCACATACATAACATTAATCAAAGACATAATAAAACAGTAAAAGTGCAGGGAGAGGCAGAAAGCCTAAAATGGCTTGTTTTAAAGCCTCCACCTTATAAATACATAAACATAATGAAAGTTAAAAGACTTCTATAGTCTATACACATTCAAAGTTCATTAAAAAAACAAAGACAATATATATCAATGCGATACCACAATACATTTCCTTAAGTATTTCTTAAAGGATATCTCTGATGTGCTATTTACAACAACATGTGAAAATGATTAAGACTATCAAGGATTTTGTGAGGAAATCTATTAAGGTGTGTGTTTGCATTTATGGTCATGTACATAACTGATATCAGCTGTGTGATTAATTGAGATGACAGGTTCTGTCATGCTGCTTGTTTGTGTGAGTGTTCATGAATGACATACATGGCTTTACAAGAACCAGACTTAATTTGATGGTGTGACCAGCTTTGTTGAATTTAATGCTTATTGTCGACTTGAATAATCTTCTCTTTCCCTCCCTTCATTTGTTCTGCTTTCCTTCCCTGTGACTTTTCCTTTGCTTTTCACTCTTCCTCCCTGCTTTCCTGTCCTTTATTCTCCTTTCATTCCTCATATTGTCACTCATCAAATATTTTCATTGCTGTCTGCAGTTACGATGGTGTTCCCTTTCTGATGCATGACTCCACTCTGAAGAGGACAACTAATGTTGCTGAGGTTTTTCCTAATCGAACACACCTCGATGCCTCCATGTTTACGTGGGCTGAGCTACAGCAGCTGGATGCTGGCGGCTGGTTCTTATCGGTGCGACCAACAAACACATGTACACACAACACACAGTATTGTGTTATTATCTCCCTAAATCATCTTTACAGCAACTGAGACTTGTGTTGCTTTTAGCTTGATGCAGAATGCTTAATTTTCTGTAATTTGAGAGTTTTAACGATATATTCAACCAAAAGAGAAGAAAGTACTCCTTCAGTTCATGTAAAATCATGAAAATTAAAATTCAACATTTATATATCGACTGCATTTAAGTAACACAGTTGCTATGTGCAATTCAGAAATAGATTTATTCTTAGCATTTTGGGTTTGAAATTAGGGTAGCGCATCATTTAAACCAATTTTATAACAAATTTATGTTCCCTGTGCATCCAAATGTTGTTTTATTCCCTGCTTACTTTGGCAATGAACTAGTTCACTAGTAACATGTAGAGAACTATAGTAGTTAGTAGAAATTAAAAACTACAGCTGTTCTTCTTTTCTGTGAATTCTCACAACAACTAAGCATAATATTCACCAACTTGTCTCTTACAGAGGGATCCGTTTGGTACTGTGTCGTCATTGTCTGAGTCGGACCGTTCTCAGGCCCAGAATCAGTCGGTTCCCTCACTGGCTCAGTTCCTTGAGGTAGCAGCCCAGACCGACAGACTAGTGCTGTTTGACCTACGCAGGCCACCATATGGACACCCGTACAATCAATCATACATCAACACCACTTTGCAGGTCATACAGGCCCACATTAACTCCTCACAGGTAATACATGATTGATGTAGACAAAATGTTCTGTTCCACATTGAAGGCAACATAAAACTGTATTATATAATGTATTTGTAGGTTTTTTGTTATGACTTCGATCAGTTATGTCGCTCTACAAAAACAGTCATTGCATTTCTGTGTTTAGGTGCTGTGGCTGCCTTCTGAAGACAGGGACCTGGTCCAGGCTGTAGACCCAAAGCTGCAGCAGACTTCTGGAGAAAAGGCTTCAATTCAAGAGCTGACAGATGACCACATCACCAGACTGAACCTACACTACAGCACAATGTCACAACAACAGATCCGGTATGCAATCAGTCATTGTTGGAATAATAAATGCAATGAAATAAACTATTTTAGGACTCTGATCACCACAGTTTGCAATGAACAAAACCTTAATGCAATGAACATTTTACTTAATAGAAATTGAAAAAAATAAGATACAATACGAATGTGCTTCTAATTATGCAACAGAGAAAATCATTAAAAAGTAAAACTACTCCAAAATGTTTTTTCTAAAATGTAATTCAGACATGGACATTGTCACTCCTGAACAAAGCCTAAAAATTCACATTAAAACCAAACATAACAACCCACTCATACATTACTTTCAGGAGCTCAGTTATGCAATCAGTTCCAGCTACCCGCAGAACAACCCTGTTTATACCTACTGAGAGAAATGTGACATTTCACATTGAACTTTTGAAGTGGTCTCTTCTATGTCGGTGCAGTTATGTAACTCAAGATACAGATGGCCACCGCATCCTCAGGGACTCCATCATGTTGCTTGTACAACCTGAGGGAAGTGAGAGGAGGGAGAGGGAGGGAGGTAAAGGGCAGGTGGGAGAGATGTTCATTGCAGGAGTGAGGAGAGAAACAGAGGACAGATGAGGGTGGCATAGAGGAAAGAATAAACTGGTTAATGTGGAAGTTAATCAGTAGAAGAGAGAACTGGTCGGAGCGATAGGAAGGTAGACGTAAGTAAGGAGAAGCAGTGGAGTAGGTACAGACAGGTTTAAATAAGAGGCAGATAAGAACGGCTCTTAAGTTGTACAAGAGAACTGAGTGGGAGGCACTCGTTCATAAACAGAAGCTGTGGGAGAACAATCTGGAGAGAGAGAGGCGAGAAAGATGGTTGAATGACTCACAGAGTGACAGTTTCTAACACCACTCACACAGTCTACTGAAGCAGTTCTCCCTTGTTACTGTTGATTTGTCACCAGCCGGTTGGATAACTCATGTTGTTGCACTGCCTGGTAACAGTTTGTATGTTATTATAATAATCAGAGCATTGTGTTAAAAGGATATGGTCAAACGTTTACATGGTAAGTCTTTTGTAGTGCAAATGTACAGTGATTTACTAGGAGTAGGAAAAGTTCTCCTTCTGTGATGGATGAACTGCAGTTTACTGTATCTCTATTAAGGTTGGGTACCATTCAAGACATCTTCCATGTACATGTAATACTACTTTCACTTTGATAACAGATCATCCACCATACAAACACTTGTGTCCTCTTTTTAATGCAGAATGCTTTAAGTCATACTCCTATTAGGTAAAATTATATGTTTTCCCTTTAACTTAGACATAGTGATCCGATAAATGGTAAATGGTCTGCACTTATATAGCGCCTTTCTACCTTAGTGGTACTCAAAGCGCATTACAGATGCGTTTCTCATTCACCCATTCACACATTCACACATTCACACACCAGTGGCGACAGACTTCCATGCAAGGCGCTAATCTGCCATTGGGAGGTTCAGTGTCTTGCCCAAGGACACTTCGGCATGTGGGGGGGACCGGGGATCGAACCGCCAACCTTGCCATCAGTGGACAACCCGCTCTACCACCTGAGCCACAGCCGCTCACAAACCACATATATCAAAATACATTAAAAAATTCCAAAACAAAACAAACAAAAATAAACAGGAATGTCAGTTTTTTTGTGTATTCCAAACGCACACATGCGTGCGTTGTGTGTGTGTGTGTGTTTGGAGATGAGGCATCGGGTTGGAAGGTCCTACAATATGGATTAAGATCCATATTCACAAAAGCATTTTATAGGTGGGAGCACTGATCCATAATCACTGATCAGGCCCCTCTGGTCCATAAAATTTCAATCACTACTTAAAGGCAAAACTTATCGAGGATCAGCCCCAATACTGTGCTGTTGTAGCAGCAGCACAAAACACATTCAGATAAACAAGATTAGCCAAAGCAGGCAATGGGATTGCTCTCTGAAGTTTTGAAATTGTCGCCTTGGCACAACCAGTGGGGTGGAGCAGAGAGGAATGCATTTCTTTATGGGTTTGTTTACCTACACATCACCTCATGCCGGGGTGGGGTGCGTACAATCTCACAGAGCTGTGTTTGCATGTGCGTGTGTGCATAATGTGTGTGTGCCGTGGTAAGGTGGATAATTATCCAGACTCCACCCGTCTTCATTTTCTCAGTTCTCTCTACAGTCGGCAATCCCCTTTTGACAGGACTGGCAAAACTATATTTGTGTGTGCATGTGCAGGTATGTGTGCGCATGTGTCAATGCGTTTCTAGGTGCTTAAGTGGTAAGTAAACAGGAAAACAACGTCCAAGGCAACAGATCTGTTTTGGAGAAAAAGGGGAAATAAGAGGAAGGAAAGGAGGAATAGAAAGAGAATGAGTCCCGTCTCTGCTGTGTTCTCTGCCTTCTGCCCGGTGACACCAGCAGCATGTTGGCTACAATGGAGAGGCTTGTATTTCTGTACATGTAGCACCAAAACTAGCAGGGGCCTGCCCTGTCTGTCTTGCACTGTTTGGACACGTGGTTTGTTCTTGCTTTTTATACCAAGAAATTTACAACTTCATATAACAGATAGGTAACAATACTAATTTGCCTCAAAATATAAACTAACACTGCTATTGACTGACTAATGGAAGAAAATTAACTTTTGATCATTTTACAATATTGATTGCAAGAGCCTCTTTTGGCAAATCTTTGTCTGTTTTGGGAGGACAAATGAGTAATTTTGGGGAACTAAGCTAAACAATGGTGAACACCATTTAACTTCATTTCAAGCACTTCACTTGCTTTGGCCTGGTTTGGCTCACTTCTGCTCACTACTTCCACAGATTCGTTGCTGGGCTCGCCCAACTACTGCATCCCTCACTCGACAGAGCAAATGCTAGACAGACAGGCAGACAGATACACAGATGGGTTAAGACAGACAGACAGACAGACGGGGGGTATAAATCCTTGGCTGTGGTCTAGAAAGCAATGTCAGATGCTTCTTGTTATGTCAACATACAATCATTTTGTCCGGCACGATTCACTACGTACCTCTAAATACATATTGTACACAAGAGTTAAGTCAGTTGCTCTGACATGTAGCCGAACCTCTCACCGTGTAAGTGCACAGGGCACATTAGATGATAATAATTGCACAAAGAGGTATTCTGGAGGCCATGTCTACTGTGAACACACACACACTCACCACCCCCCCACGTACACACACTCTCTCTTCACATTCTACATGGGGGGTTTGATTTTCAGGCCATAAGGTTACTAGTTAGTCACTAGCTAGTTAGTTAGTTGGTTAGTTAGTATCAGAGGTGCATTGACTGGCATGGGGAGCCCACAGCAGGGCGGCGGCTCTAGCGTGCTAGCGATGTGTCATCATTGTGTGGTGCGCATGTGGTCAGCCGCGGTAAATCTGTTTGAAGTGATCACACTCGTTGCAGTAGCCCTGTTTCTCTTGGTTGGCGTAGTGGTCGCAGCCCTGCGTCCGGCACCGCTGCTTCGACTTCTCCTTGGGCGCCTGCGCCCGTCTGCCCGCCTCCCTGCCTTGACCACGCGTGTGGCACTCTGGGCAGAGGTCTGTGCAACCCGGAGACACGTTACTGCAGCCACTTCGCCGGCACTGAGTCTGGGTCTGGGTCTGGGTCTGGGTCTGGGATTGCTGTGAAGATCTGGGTTTGGCTGCTCGGTCACGCTTTTTGTAGAAGAAAGAGAAGGGGAGCAAAGAAAAAGAGGAGGACGGTCAATTAGCATATGTAGAGCAGCAGGATATTGTAATAGTTAAGTTATGCAGCAAAATGATGGAAACACAAAGACAAAAGAAGATTAAGACACAAGTACAGCAAGAGAGTCAAGAGGGTATGTCAGACACCCACCATGACCAGAGGAGGGGAGTGTGGTGTGCGATGTGCCACTTGGTTTAGCCGTGCACTTTGCTCTTTGACGTAACACTTATCGCAGTAGCCCTCCAGCATTGCCTTGCCAACTGCACCACACCCAGGCCCACGACACCGTGAGGCATTCTGGAAGCCTGTCTCCACACCATGCCGGTTCTGGACCGGTGCAGGAGGAGGAGTCAGGTCTGGAACAGACAGCAGGCAACATAAACAATGGGCCAGATAACCAAAAAACATAACAAATAAAATGATGAAAAATACTCATTTAACTTTACGGCTTTGAAAAGATATTTTTTATATGTGAAAATCCTGTAACATGATAAGTAGTTTTCCAGTTTGGTTTCAGGACTTACGGTGGTTGGTTTGATAGTCTACATAGCAAATAGTGCAGAAACCCAATTTCTCTGGTGTCCCAAAGAACTGGCAGCCAGATCTTTTACAAGGCCGGGCCAGAGGGGCCTGCCAGGCTGAGGTGTGCCCGGGGGTTAGGGTGAGGCACGGCCGCTCAGTGTCCCTGGCCTGACTCCAAGCCGAAGACGAGGCCTCAGTCCTTGGGTTGCTCTGCTGAGGCTCTCCCCTCTCTGGAGCCTGCTGTCTCTGCATGCAGGGTGGACACAGACCATTGAATATCCTGAACGCCTCCTGTCTGCACATGCTGCATCGCTCTGTCTCTGTCTCGCAGCCCCCCCACTGGGTCCAGCCGGAGCCCTGGGCCGGGTGGGGAACAACGGGCCCCCCATTGGGGCCCGGGAGTCCTGTGGCAGCCGTTCCAGCTCCAGGGGGTCCGTGGTTCTGCCTGGAGTTGAAGCAGCGCTCACAAAGTCCATCATGCTCCACACTGAGGGTGAAGAGGCAGCCGGGTGTCTTGCACTTCATGGCGTGAGTTTCGCTGTATAGGCTGAGGCTGGGGGCGGTGGGTGGGGCTGAGCGGGGGCTGGATAACACCACCCCTCTCCCAGACGAGGAACATGGGGGGCTGCTGCTTCGGGCTCCTCTGGAGCTCACCTCAGTCTCTGATCCCCCGATCACTCCGACCCCACCTTGTACACCTCCTCCCTTGGTCTGAACCACCCCCTCTATCCTCGCTCCTCCACCAGTAGTAGCCTGACGCTTCTCAAAGCATTCGTGGCAATGAGGCTGCGTGTCCACAGAGACATAGAAGGTGCATCGAGGTGTGGCACAGCGGATCTCAATGAGGGAGAGCTGGGAGACGGAGAAGGGTGGTGGGCGCTGTGGCTGGGCGGCCCATGCCTGCTCCTTGTCCTCCTGCCAGCGCTGATACTCGTGGTTGACTAGCTGCAGATAGTCCTCCATCAGGTTCATGTCTTCAGGAAGGTTCCCCTCATCCAGCCTGAGGACAGAGACAGACAATGTGGTTCTTAACTGCATTCTTTTTGCAATTTTAAACCTTTTTGGCTAAATTGCGCTGTGCACTGTGCTGATAAGCTTCAAACTACTTAAACTATAATATCTGTGATCATCAACCAAAAAAGTTCTACAATCCTGTATTTAACACTGCGGCCAGAACCCACAGACTTTCACATTTTCTCTTGTATTTTGCCCATTTAGAGGACAGAACTTAAAGGCTATAAGTACCGTGCAGCTTTCATAATCCGTGTGGTGTCGTGGCCCAGGCCTATGACGGGGATCTCTATCAGGTGCAGGTAGTCTTTAAGAAGCCTCTCTTTCTGCTGCTGCTCCTTCTCCATCAGGAAGTGAACCTTCAGCTCCTCAAAGCCCACCCGTCTCGGGTTGATCAGCGGCACCGCTCGGATCTCTGACAAAATCAGATCAAGACGTTACAGAAACTCCTGAGCAGGCCTCTTTTCTTTCTCCCACTGTCATGTCAGCTACATCACACCTGTCTCTTTGTGTTTCCTACCTGGACCGCTGTCTTTGATGGTGATGAGGGGTGCAAAGTGCTGGGAGTCGTAGCCGAGCACTATCGGGTATTTGTAGCACTCTGTAGGCGGCCAGTGTAAAGGCAGATAAATCCCACCCACATTCAGAGGAGAAATGGAGGAGCCAGACTTCATACTCCTGACCACCTGGTCTGTTGAAAGAACAACAATTTAAGAGTTTTAAAGAAGTAACTGACCATAAGCAACTTAAATATGATTAAAGACTTCTTGTTAACATGTTCCTGAGTGAAATTCAAAGCAGAAACTTTTGATTAGACTCTTAGAAGTGCAAGTCAAGAGCGGCAAAATTTGTAAAATATCTGGGGTTTATTTTTTATATTGGAACATCCTTGGATACTAGTATGACTGAAAACACTTTGTGCATATTCGTCCTCTGTATAGTTTATGACTAACAATATCCGCTCTACTTTCCTGTTTAAGACAAACAGGAGGTCTTCCAGTGAAATCAAACACTACGAGGACTTCAAAACAACCAACAGCAAAATGTTGAGGCATGTTTTAAAGAAGATCTCTTCACCTTCTAGATCATCGAAAGACGTGTTGAAACAAGAGCGGTGGCTCTTTGATGGGAAACGAGGAGAATTACTTTGAGATGATAAAAAAAATCTGAGTACCTGCGATGACAATGATGGGTCGGCGGAGGATGTTGGAGAGGATGAAGATGTGAATATCCTCCAGAGAGTCAAACTGGAGGCCGTTGCTACTCGAGACTGGAGACGCCATCTTCACTATCTTTTCCCACTCTTCCTCCCAGTTCTGGGACAGCACATACACACATATACACAGACAAAAGGTTAGGATAGAAACTTGTGAATTGAGTTAAATTTATATAAAAGCATTCCAAAAAATTTTTTAGAGGTAGGAAAATGAGGGAAATTATGTAAAATCAAAAAGTACATTCATATGTATTTGCAAATTGTTCACAAGTATGCAAAAGATAAGACAGAAAATTTTAATTTCACTGTGTCACGAACACATGGTTTGCATCTTTTAGCTCAGGCTAAAATGATCTCAATGCAAAGTAACCAAACAGACTTTTAACATGGTCTAATCGTCATACCATGGTGGTGTATCGGAGTCCGGTCTGGGTGAACTCCTGGGACTGGAGCAGCTCTGCCTGGAAGCGAGCTTTAAACACACCAGTGTCCGTCTCCTTCAGAACCCCGTGGAGAGCTTTCCGAAGCACCAGGTCCGTATCCTGAACTCCGAGCATGTACTGAGAGGCTGCATGAAGCAAACAGTTCCCGTCTCCTATACAGACGCACAGAGGCAAGAAAACGTTATTAGTACATCGGTTGGTTAATTTTGCACAGGGTCACAAAGTTCGGAAATAGTGCATGGGAAATGCAAATGCTACGTGCACACAGCGTACACAACAGACAATTGCTGTGTGCGCATGCAGAAGCGTAACAAAAGTCTGGGGATTTCCAGGCCGTCGGGCCAGTTGTCACACTATCTGGTTTGTAGACTATTATATGACCCTCATATGTCTGACAGGACACAAAGCTCAGGCTTTAGCCAGCTGGTTGGAGAAAATTACCCAAAAGTTCCCTGACATACAGTTTTTAAAAATTTAAAACTTTACTACCTAAATCTGCAAACAATTTGTTGTCTATATTCTACTAACTGCCCAGAGAGATTGCGGTTCAAAAGACGTGTTGAGCAGCTGAAAACCGTGGAATTTTATTTAGTCTCCTTTAGCAGTTCTGGGTCTTTTTCTCATTGTGAAACAGTAGAGCCCATATTTGTCAATGTGCGCAGCTCTGAAAAACCCTGTTGCCACACTAAACACAGGAATTTCCCTGTGCTAACTTCTGCCTTTTGTGCATGTGTGTGTGTGTGTGTGAGAGAGTGTGTGTTCCCCTCCTATGATCCCAACTCATCAATGCTACTCAGCTGGTCCTGTACTTTCCACAAGGGCGTGACTTGGACAGGATGGAATGTTATCGTTTTAACTACTGCTATCAACACCCGATGAGGGCTGTGATTAATGAGCGCTCAGATAACATGTGCCCTCGCATGCACAAACATACAAAAATGCACTGTAATATGTATGTTTTGTCTACTTCTTCTATTCACCTGGAAGTAGCTTACGCACCTACAACACACACACACACACCCTTATTTGTTTAATACCTTATGTATCAAAACGAAACTTTCAGACTTTCGGATGAGTGGCTCGTGTTACGAGAACTAAACCTCAGCACAAGAAAAGAAATTTAAATGTAAAAAAAAAAAAAACAGCTGAGAAAAGGTTCGCCTTCACAACAAAGGTTGTGAAACGTGTTTTGCCTTGAGGTAAGTGTGCCATAGGCCAAGCTGTGATCAGCTTTCTCGCAATAACATTAACCATGGTGCAAGATGAATGTAATGCGAGATACAGTTGTTTTCATTCAACTGAAAGAACATCCCCGCGTGTTTGGAGGGGAAAACATCCACTTCTATTCCAGACTGGCGAGCTGTTGTTGCGTTTCGGTGCTCTTGCATCACTCAACAAAAACATAAAATGCACAGCTCTCTAGTGAGAAAAGGCATCCTCAACAGAGACGCAGGCATACGCGAGGAGGCACAAATGTCCACATGCACCATCGCTTCCTCTTGTGCACGAAAACACACAGACTTCTGACCCTGAATCGAGGTGCCCGGTCGGTGACTAAAGATGAAAGACAGCCGGCTGGTCCCATCAGTCTAAATATAGGCACTTCCTGAAAACAAGTCGGGCCAGACTCAAGCTTATTTGGTTGCCGTCCAGGTGACAGCAAAAGTTGGCAAAGCTGTGCCACCAGCGGGGCTCTAGGTCTGCATCATCCCACTCTTTGTCCCACACAAGAAGATTTTTTTGCTTCTGCGCCGAAGCAATTAATTCCAAGCAATGTAGATTACACAAGAGAAAGTTGAAATCTGTACTTATGAAACAGAACACTGCTGCAGTGTATGCGGAGTCGCTGTGTTGCAGCTGAACAAATCCTGCCTGATGGGGACACATGACAGACATGGGATGCTGTTTGGGAAAAACCCTCGGATGTATCCCAGACATTTAAGACAGAAGGCGCACTGACTGCTAATAACGCCTTTTCTTCACTGGCTGGAAAAGTTTTATGAAACAGGAAAAAGGATGTGACTCTGATATTTTTAATTGAATGTTTATGAGGCTGTTTTGTTTTTATGGTGGTCAGGCCTGTTTTTTCAATCTTGCGCTGTTATAAAGTCGGGTTTTGGGAATAAATCTTTGAGACGACGACATGAGAAAAAAGATTTTGGGGCTAATGAGTAAATTTAGGTCCCAGATGATGGATCTCTGATAACAGTGTCGGATGTTCACTGACGGACTTCTTCTTCTTCTCTCACGTTTTCTGTGTGTCTGCTGAGCTCCAGTGACTCAGCAGCAGTCAGTCAGTCCTCCATGTGTGTGTGTGTGTCTGTGTGTGTGTTGTCCGTCCTCTGCTCAAAGTCACTTCTGGGTCCTTCAGAGTTAGACGCTCCGGCTCTAAATTCTCGTCTCATCTTTATGACATCATCTTCGCAAGTCAGGAAATTCCATGCAGGTTTTACTGGCAGCAGAAGTCAGACGGGTTCGTCATCCATTCAGGGGTCTTTCTGAAGAGGAACCATGTATTGGTGACAGTTACAGTAATGTCTTTAGTCATTACCCACTTTAGAATTGGCAGGGACCCTCGGAAAGAGTTTCGCTAATTACATAAGAACAAGCATTGGGACACACGCAGGTTCCTCATCCATCCGGTAACTGTTCAAAGTTCTGATATGAGATGTAGGAATTTTCTCACATGTGAAAAACAGAAATGATTTCCTTTGGAAACTCACACAATTAGAGACAAACTTGCAGCTCTGATTTCCGCTTCCTCTTTCTGTTGTGAACGCTACAGCTGATGATCCTCTTCAAAGACTTTTTTTTTCTTCCCTCACCTTAAAATAGATGTGATGTATAGACCAGATGTGTTTAAGTTACTGTAATATAGATGAAAAATCAACCAGAAACAATGAGACGCAGTTGGATTTGAGCTCAGAGACATAAACATACCACAGGCAGGCAGGAAGGTGAGAAACTTAAGGTAAATGTATGTGCTTTTTTTCAGATCCAATGACATTCACGCTCCTTAGAAACACCTACACAGAAAAAGAGGGGGCAAACCCCGAATGTTGTGAGTGAAAAACTGTGGAAACAGTCGGGTCTGAAACATCATTAACAGTAAACAACAGTCCTGAGTGTGACGCCAAAGAATTTCCCAGTACAGAGCTCTGATCACAAGTAATCAGGCCCATTTCTAAACGCTTGCCTGCCCTGGGATGTTCCCGGGTTACAACATCCACGTAACAGAAAACATGACTTGGCAATGGGCTTTCTGAGTTCCGACGCTGAGTAAAACCCAGGGGGCTGCTGCTGCTGCTGAATGAGTCTATGTGAAAGCAGAACTCGAGTCCCTCATTGTTGTCATTTACAGTAACCCTGCTTGTGAGTAATGACATCTCAGAATTTACATATCAAACAGCACTGACTCATAAAAATCGCACCTTCTCCATCACAGAAAATGAAACAAAAGCAAAACACGTCCTCTGTGGGGACAATAAAGACACTTCCTAAAATCAGGGAGGAAAAAGTTGAACATCAGCTCACTTGTTCTCCACAACTACTCAACCACAAAGCATCACAACTTGATAGAGCTTCATCCAAACCATTCTCCAACACTAAACACCAGCGTAGTCTTACCATTGGTGCGTAACGGCACCATCTTCTTCAGCTCCCGACACCAGTTGAGCTTCTTCTCCTGCTCCAGTGACGCCTGCATGGCTCGGTCCAGGATGGCGGCCTGCACCACCTCCCTGAAGGCCTGGGGGAAGTGGTTCATGGCGATCATCTCCAGCGTGTAGCGGTGCATCCCCCGCAGGTGGTGCATGAGGCCGCCGCTGGCCGCCGGCTTCACCACGTCGTTGGGCACTCGCTGGCGGATCTTCACCGCCTTCAGCAGGTTGGAGACAAACAGGAATTTGGGGAGGAAGTTCTGACCCTGCGACATGGCGGACGGGTGGAAGGAAGGGAGGAAGAGGAGCGAGGAGGAGGAGGAGGAGGAGGAGAGGAGGAGGCACCAACCGCCGATGACCGAACAACGTGGAAACTGGATGGAGAGAAAAAAGGGGGGAGAGAGGGAGATGTTATTTCTCAGCAGAGTACAGTAGCAAAAAAGATCGGTGGGAAATTTTCAGTGGAGATTCCCCTTCCTTATTAATTCTCAAGTTAATTTACAGTTTTGTTCGGGAAACCACCCAGTCGCACACAGGATCACTGGCTGGTTGGTGCTTTTCCACTGGAGATTCTACTGAGGCCAAATTGAATGAAAGTACACAAAGACCCCCTTTGTGTTCTTGTTTGTTCTTTTAATTCTCTCTTTTTTTCCAGTCTTGATGGTGTTTTTTGTTTTTTTTTAAGTTTCCCCCAACAGGGCGTCCCAGATTCCCACTGAGCTCAAAGACTTCCAACAGCAAACTGGTGTTTTCCCGACTTTTAAATGATGGCCACCCAGGGCTTCCCAGGCTGCTGGGAAGGTCACAGGGCCTCGGTCATTGCTTGAAGTCCTCTTAACACAAGCACCTACGCAATAAAATACAACATAAAGTTACTTTAAAGCATTTAAGGTTCAATCCCCAACCTGGCAGGAGCAGTGTTGCAAAAAGAGAAGCTACTTAACCCAAACTGTGCACACTTTTAGCTCTCAGGAAGTAGAAAGTGGTGGTCAGCATGAAGGCCTGGAGTTTTTGCTGACTTTTAAACTTCCACCAACAATCCTCACATCAGCCTTTTGAGGGGCTCCAGTCGCTCAGCTGATGCAAAACACCTGAATCCTGAGCTGGCTGTGGCCTCTGTGGCTCCACTACGCAAAAAAACAGCAGCAGGTGCAACAACAGACTAGGCCATGCTAAAGGGGCTAGTCAGTCAGTCACATGAGGGAGCAGACAACACACACCTGGATGTCAGTGTTGACACGGATCGCTGGTGTGTTATAGTGTGTGTGTGTGTGTCTCTCTCTCTCACAGCGGGCAGACTTTACGCACCGTGGACGCACAGCTGCTGGACGCTGCGGTTCGAGGCTGGCCGGTGCTACACAAAAACACAACAACAGGAGACTTTGCTGACGTTCAAAGCTTACGTAATTCCAATGACAACTACCTTTGAAACAATGTGGCGTTCGACCGCGTCTCACCGCGCGGGGATCGACGCCGTGCGGCCGCGCGGATGCCACATTCGGCCGCTTAAAAGCCCCGTTATCCGCTCGGGGGTGACGTCTTTGTAAACAATGGCTGTCAAAGCCACTGTCGTGAGCAAGGCTTCAAGCTTCCTCCTCCATGTCCCCAGAAACACGACCATACATTCACTCGAGGCCCGAACGTGATGTTGCCCTTCTTCCCTTCGGTGGGTGAACAAGAAAAAGAAAAGCAAAAAAGCTGTCCACATGGGGAGGACTGGTGTCTTACCTGTAATATGTCAGAGGAGGGGGTAATAACAAAGCCTCCCGGATGCTCAGGCTAGTCCTCTCTCAGCCACTTCACTCAGCCTCACCGCAGCGGTGCTCGGCGCCATTCAAGCTTCTCTTTCCGTCAGTATCGGATCTATTTTGGAGCCCTCGCAGCTTCTGCGGAGCCTTTCAACAGAGCAGAGCACACACGTCCGCTAACGATAGTTTTTCAAAAAAGGAAAAAGTCCAAGTCAAGGGGATTTCCACACGGGGACTTTCCGTCCACCCATTTTCCTCTCTCTCTCTCTCTCTCTCTCTCTCTCTCTCTCTCTCTCTCTCTCTCTCTCTCTCTCGCTCAGTCACAACCGATGCAGTACCCGCTGCAGCCGCCAGGGGGCCTCCGTCTGTCTGACTCAATCCTGAACAGCACATCCCACCTACTGAGCACAAAGGAGCGTCACTGGGGGAGACAGACAGGTCGCGTCATACTCTATTTCATGAGACAGCCTCAGAAATAAATCATTATCCCGCCACGAGCCCGGCCCCGGCACAAATGAGTCAGGAAAACGAAAGATGGGGAGAGGAATTGATGCTGCATGTGTGCATTTATTTGTGTGTCTAAACGCCTGGATGACTCCAGCTATTGCAATGATGATGTGATTCTGCTGTGACTGTTAGAAAATCAGGAGGAACAGACTTTGTGGCGCCTTGCTCAGGGACACTTCAGCAGCAGATGAGGCAGATTCATCTCTCTTTTTTGCATTGGTTAGTTTTTTTGTTTAGTTTTATGCACATCTGAGTGCCGTTTATTTCTTTTGTCATACACATTGAACTGCAAACACACTCATAAGAAACCAAAAAATAACTTCATTTGGTTAAGTTTCTCTCAATATACAACCAGGAGAACTCATCAGAAATAAATAAGATTCTACCAACAATTATATCTCCTAAATCATCATATAATGAAGCAGGGGTTGTCTTCAAACTCACTCAAATTACAAAAATAAAGGTGCCCGGCCCACACACACTCTTAAGATACCAAAAAATATACACTATATTGCCAACAGTATTGGGACGTCTGCATTTACATGCACATGAACTTTAATGACATCCCATTCTTAATCTGTAGGATTTAATATGGAGTTGGTCCACCCTTTGCAGCTATAACAGCCTCAACTCTTCTGGGAAGGTTTTCCACAAGGTTTAGGAGTGTGTTTATAGGAAGTTTTGACCATTCTTCCAGAAGCATGTTTGTGAGGTCAGGTACTGATGTTGGACCAGAAGGCCTGGCTCTCAGTCTCCGCTCTAATTCATCCCAAAGGTGTTCTATCGGGTTGAGTTCAGGACTCTGTGCAGGCCAGTCAAGTTCCTCCACACCAAACTGGCTCATCCATGTCTTTATTGACCTTGCTTTGTGCACTGGTGGCAGTCATGTTGGAACAGGAAGGGGTCATCCCCAAACTGTTCCCACAAAGTTAGGAGCATGATATTGTCTAAAATGTCTTGGTATGCTGAAGCATTAAGAGTTCCTTTCACTGGAACTAAAGGGCCAAGCCCAACCCCTGAAAAAAAAACGCCCACCATAATCCCCCCTCCACCAAACTTTACACTTGGTGCAATGCAGTCAGGCAAGTACCGTTCTCCTGGCAACCACCAAACCCAGACTTGTCCATCAGATTTCCAGACAGAGAAGTGTGATTGGTCACTCCAGAGAACACGTCTCCTCTGCTCTAGAGTCCAGTGGCAGTGTGCTTTACACCACTTCATCCCTCGCTTTGCATTGCACTTGGTGATGTAAGGCTTGGATGCAGCTCCTCAGCCATGGAAACCCATTGCATGAAGCTCTCTACCACTGTTCTGGAGCTAATCTGAAGGCCACACCAAGTCTGGAGGTCTGTAGCTATTGACTCTGCAGAAAGTTGGTGATTTCTGCTTCCACTTTGTTATAATACCACTAACAGTTGACTGTGGAATATTTATCGAGGAAACTTCATGAATGGATTGCACAGGTGGCAACCTATCACGGTACCACGCCTGAATTCACTGAGCTCCTGAGAGCAACCTATTCTTTCACAAATGTTTGTAGAAACAGTCTGCATGCCTAGGTGCTGGATTTTATACACCTGTGGCCCTGGAAGTGATTGGAACACCTGAATTCAATTATTTGGAGGGGTGTCCCAATACCTTTGGCAATATAGTGCAACTGCAGTGGTGAAATGTATGTCAAACAGGAACATAACTTCTTTTAAATAAGTTTTATAACCATCTAACCAGGAGAATTTATTAGAAATGAAAGTAATTTTACCAAAAAGTGTGGCTCTTTAATCATCACATAATGAGCACAAACCAATTGTCTTCAATCTCACTTAAATCACAGTAATAAAGGTTATCTCTTCCAGTGGTCAGAAGGACTGATGCCTTGCTAAAGGACACTTCAGGAGCAGTTGTGGCTTCTCTGCTTTCCACATAATCAGATTTATTCAACTAATCTCTTTCTACATCTGTTTTTTCTTGTATTAGTACGTTTTTAACAGGATAAATGCAATTTTACTAAAAAATTATAGCCCTTAACTCGTCATATAATGAACCAGGGATTGTCTTCAAGCTCACTTATATCACAAAAACATGTTTTCTCTTCCGGTGATCAGAGGGATTGGATGGAGGCCTTGTTTAAAGACACTTCAGAAGCAGTTCTTCCTTCAACTAATCTCTCTCTACATCTCTTTTTCCATGCATTTGTTAGTAAGTTAGTTGTGGGTGCAGTGTTTTTCATTTTATAAATATTAAAGTGC
>OMNN01061519.1:0-16964 GCA_900302755.1 Chromis chromis | reverse complement strand
GTATGTAATCAGTTCAGATCTATTTTCACTTTAAGAAAGTGTTCTGTCATTTACAGCCCCAATCAATCTACTTTGAATCAGTGTTGTAAAACACATGGGAAGGTGTTTACTTTAGATTAGTGCTGTCAAACGATTACAAATTTTTAATCAGATTAATCACAGGGTTGCTGTGGATTAATTTCGATTAATCACGATTAAATATCATTCATTTTTAATCGATATTAATCGCGTTCCATTTTGCATGAGCAAACAGACTCAAGAAAGAATTGAATATATAAATATGCACAAAACAAACATTTATCCACATTGATGTGGCCCTGTTACTACTTTTTCAGCCAGCTACTAAGACATACTAACTTGCTGACATTGTCCAAGAGGAGAGCTGACCGTTTCCTATTTACAATGTTGCCTGCAACTGAGAACAGAACTGAGAACAGTCTCTCACACAGAACAGTGGTTGCAGGAGTGGTGAGATATTTGCAAGCCAGCAGTGTCAGCTTGTCATGAGAGAATCCATCAGAATCCCCGACTAATGTATGCTTCGCGTTAATGTGGTATTTTAAGCTGGAAGTGCTTCGGTGAAAAGAAAACTCCTTCCTACAGAGTGTGCATAATACTTTATGTCAGTCTACTGTTCCATCTTGGTTATTTTGTACTCTAATTTCCCATCTAGAGGGCCAGCGTGCTGTTTAGCGTCTTCCACATCGAGTTGGTCGGTTCTGTCACTACCAGATCAACTGCCCATTTGCGCATGCACGACTGTAACTCTACTTGGACAAACTGCCTAAAATGCGTTGCCAGAGACGTTTCAGGGATTTTGAGTCATTCTGCACTGCAGATTGGTTAATTGTGTTAAATTTTTTATCAGATTAATCATGATAATGGATTAATCCGCGTTAACTTTGACAGGCCTACTTGAGATATAAATGATTGAGACGGTACCATTTGTAATGTACAATTTTATCTTTCAGGTCACCTATTTCGGACTAGCACGGGGTCTGACTGTTAAAGAAAGTGAGTGGAAAATAATGTCAAAGTTTATGACCAACCAGCTGGCAAAGCAGATTAACTGGCATGGGGTAAATGGGAAGTATGACTTTGCCATTAAAGATATGGTTCTCAGTCAGTTTTGCTTTTTTTGTACATTGGTTTTTCATTGGACATTCTCAATTCAGTGCAATGAGTAAAGTTCAGTAATGTACAGAAGAAAAAAACTGTTATAAATGATGTGTTACTTTGCAGCAAGACTAAAATGGTGAATTAAATCCATGTGTTGTCATTTTTTATTTGCTTTAGATGAGATCAAATTGTAATGGATGCCCACCTTCACTGCATGTGTGCACTCTGGTGGTCAGGGCAATTATCCTGGCATGACAACTGCAAATCCATGGCTATAGATTACAAATCCAACAGCATGGATTTTCTTTTCTTTTCTTTCCAGCTGACAGTACTGGGGCTCTGTTCTATTTCAGCCACACTGTAGAGTCAGTAAAGAGAGACATTAGGACCTGTGCTATAATGTACACCGATCATGCTTAACATTAAGACCACCTACCTAACATTGTGTTGGTCCCCCTTATGTGGTCCAAAATGCTCTGAACCATTGGGCATGGACCAGAGGACCTCTCAGGGTGTCCTATGGGGTCTGGCACCAGGACCAGGGCAGTGGATCCTTTGGGTACTCTGGCTTGTGCAGTGGGGCCTCTGTCAATCCAACTTGTTCCACTGCATCCTGTTGATGCTTGATCAGAACGGGGTCTAGGAAGTTTGGAGGTCAAATCAACATCTTGGGCCATTGTCATGTTTCTCCAGATGTTCCTGATTGGTTGATGTTGTTACCATGTGGTGGGGTGCATTTTCCTGTGGGGGTAGGCCAGTGACATTTGGGATTTCCATTAGCATGAGGGAGTGTGTTTGTTCTGGGACAATGTTTATTTGGGTGTCTAAGTCTCATCATCATGCATGCCAAAATCCAAGGTTTTCCAGCAGAACACCACATAGTACCAATATGATCAATGTTATTCACTTCACCTGTCAGTGGTCATAATGTTGTGGCTGATCGGTGTATATAATAGTTTCTCATCTTGTATATATTTCACATGATTCCCTTTGAAAAACATCCAGTGTTCGCTCTATTGTTGTGTGAGCGCAAGCAGCTATAGCACAATACACATTATGAGGTAAAGCCCAGATCCGCCCTGAGCACATGAACACAGTATAACGTTTCATAAATCCCAGAGGGCGACTCTGCAGTGAGGTCAGGCAGGGTTGAGCTGCACCAGCCTTCAGCCACTGTGACACTTCACAGGTTTAAAAGTGTAAAGTGTGTACATCCCTGTACAGCTGAGCTTCCGTTCCCTTCCTGCCTCACACTGGAGCTTTTACAACTTTCTAAATAACACTCGGATTATGCGTCCAGCAGAAACATCTCTGTCATGATAGAAGAAAGGAGGGAAAATGTACCGACAGAACACAAACCACGACTCACTTTCCGTTTTCATGTCTCACGTGCTGATTGAACCCTTTCTGTACAGAACCAACAGCATGTCATTTAGTTTTATGTCTAGAAATGACAATAGCTCCTTTGCAGTGTCATTTATAATGTTTTGTAGTTGAGTTGATCCGATTATGCCAACCCCAGGAGCTCAAATGTAACAGACTAGACAGCACAGTCACAGAATAGGCTGAGGGCTTACAGGGAGAGACACAACGTCCCATAGGAGGACGCTGAGCATCTGTTTGTGATCCCATTACAAAATGGATTGCACAATCTTTGCCTTTTCTGCCATCAAAGAAACAACAGAAGTGGCTCGATAAGAAATGAATCAAATGGACACGCACAGTGATGATGTTTTTAGGTGGAGAAATGGGAGGGAAACAATGACTTTGGACAAATGCAGAACCAGAAAATGTGACAATGTGACAGTGTGCTTTTTAACATTTTCCATGCAGCATATTTCAGATAACAAACACATTCTCTAGATTACGGACTCAATGTTAAATTCACAATGATGGATGGTTATTGGACACCTAAGTGGTTTGTGTTATGAATGAATCCAAAATAGTATGGAAGTTACTTAAAGCCACACTTATTTCCACTGCCAGCAGGTGGGGCTGTACCTCACTTGCCCCAAGTGGCCTGTTGCCTCCAGACATACAATCACAACTGAGGCAGCAGTAAAAGAATAGTGACACCATGCTAGAAATTCACAAGTGATAGAAATTGGAATGAGTCAGAGTGTGATTAAAATGGAGAGTTTGCCTGTCCGTGACACAGAATACAATTCTGAGATGTTTCAAAAACCCCTAATCATGTGGTTGCTATGAGAAGCACATTCCTGCACAGTCGTGACCATGAACAACACGGATTAGGGGCTGAGGATCACTGTGTGATGCCTCAATTGGAATACAGTCTGTCTGTCTGCATACCAAACAGCTAATTCTGTGGCCTGCGCTCCAGTGAATTCTCTCACATAAAGACTTCAGTCACAGTTTGACCTGTAGTCATTGTAGCAGCTGCTAATGTCAGAGTGTGACTGTTAACAGGAGAAACCAACTGGATATTATGATGCCTTTCAGGGACTTAACTGTAAGCAGTAGAAAGAGGAAAATCTGTTTTCATAAGAAGCGCTGTTATATTGTGTATTAATAAGGCTCATCAAAACATTGCCTTCAGTGTTTCCTTTGACTTTCAATTACGTAGCACAGCTATCTACACTGTAATCGGTTTAGCTAACTGTATTTTGTTTGCTGTCTTGATATTTCATCCTCCTTTTCTGCTGCAGTGCTTCACTAAATGCTGTTTATACTGCAGAGAGTCATGCTAATCTCTTGAACATTTACCAATATCGTCAGTTAATAAAATAATACAGGTAAGCTCTGTGTACACATAAGGGCAATAGAAAGAGATGTATAATTACAGATCGTTGTTTGGCAGATGTAATTCAGCGCAAGTGTGCCGTGTTATGTGTCCGTCTCACTAGATTCAGATTTTTACATTGAAATATTCCAGCCCATCTAATGCTCTTAAAACATTTCCCTCAGAGTATATTTATGGCTCGGTCTTGAAACATTTAAGCGCACAGCCTATACATAAAAGCCATCCATATTTATATGCGAGTGCACATGCACAAACATAAGTTCCCAGGCCCACACCCAGCAGAGCTGAAAATCTCTCACACACAGTCAGCAATCCATCAGCAGGCCTCTGATCTGCTCATTTGAGATAAAAGAAGTCAGGCCAGCTCTCCAGGGCATTAAAGAGCGCTAACACCTTCCACCTCTCAATTCCCCAGCATGTAATTCCTGTTAGTGCATCTCAGAAAATACAGCAGGAGAGACTCAGATGTATTAAAGCAGCGGCGTACGAGCATAACTTGTGTGACTCTTTTTGAATAATGGAAAGCTTGAATTTGAAAATGGCCTTTAAAAATGGAAGACCATAAAAAGGAAGTGAGAGAGAAGCAGTAATCAAAGGCTCCTTTACTGGAGACATAATAATTTCAGCAAGAAGGTTATAGTTATCGTTACAAAGCACAGTTATTTTAATATTAAATATTTTTCATTTTCTCCGTTTGAAAGCTTAAGAGCAAACATGAACTGTCTTAAGCTGTTTACGAATAAATGGCAATAAATGGCATTATCTTATACATATGATTAGTCACACAATGCATGTAAACCTTCTCTTTGATATCGGTGGGGTGTCCTTAAAAAGAACAATAAACCACACATAAATGATAGTAAGTTATTAAGTAGAAACTTACATTTTCAAACATTTTAACCTGCATATTGATTCATTTTAGACCAGAAAAACATGGTTTCACGGTTGTGTATTTCAGCCACTATGCAAGTGTGAGTCCACTACATGCCCTCCTGGATTTTAGTCTCCCAAATAACATTTTGAATATATTTGCTGGTGCTGCTTACTCTACCATTTCTTTTCTACATAAACTGCACCATGCTGCCCAAAGCTGAAATTTAAAAACCTAAACTTGAGGCTTTAAGAAGTCTCTTACCTGAGCGATGTCAGTCTGTGACCTTCACCTGCACTGTTATATGAACTTATCAGGATAGTGACAGGGCTCTATTTCATTTGCAGGTGTAGTCAACAAGTGCTGTCAGACAGGCACATCGTGACTTTTCTCAGGCATGTCTAATGGTTATGAGTCTGGGCCGACAGTACCTGCTGTGAGCCTGAGATTTCTGGTGTACTTAACCTTGAACGGAAACAAAGACACAATGAGGGGAAGAGGGAGGAAGAATCTAAAAGTGAGAAAAAGAGTTTACAGGTGTCAGAGGAAATTTTCACTCGCAAACTGTGACTCTAAAAATTAAGGTGATGTGTGAAAATGAAACAGTTTCAGCGTGACAATTCACTGCACATTCGACAGGTGCCAGGTGCACTTTAAGCAAACTTAAATAGTGTTATAAAACCTGCTGTTTTGTGTTATTTTACTGATAATTCTCGGCAAGCACTTCACATTACTGCATGGATTGTGCTTTACTCTCTTTTTTTTTTAATCAAACTGTTCATATCATTTAAATCATGCAATTATTGCACCTGCAAGTTCTGGCAAATTTCCACAGAACTGTGTAATGAGTCGACCTCGACTAATGGATCAATGATCACCTCCACTGCTTCCTAACCTTTGCTTAAATCAATAGCTGATATCATTTCCTTCTGCTCGTTTGTCCACGTCCTTATTTGTCCTTGTTTGCTCTAATCATTACATCTCTTATCCGAACCTCTTCCATGCGCTGCAAAGTTGAAAAGATATCATTATTTTCACGTATTAATACTTACGATCCCTCTCTGAAAGCTCTGCACTGCTGTTACCTTTTACCTGCTGGTATGCTGTTTTTAATTCATCCTAATACCCTTCACTAATCCCCCTTTTCTCTCAAATGTCACGATTCAGGAAGCTGCAAATCAACACTTCTGGGAGTAACTGACGGATAGAAAAACAATTGGAGCAAACTTATTTTTGTGTAATTCTGCTCATCTAATCTCCTGTGCAAATAGTTATCCCTAGATGACCTGATGAATGCCCTTGAAGTTTGTGCCAGTCATTCAGTCGAGGCTTTTATTAGATAGTTATGGCATTTCTTTGATTTTAAACAGTGATATCCTTTAGACTCTGCCTCAAATTCCTAATGCCTGAATCTATGTAACATTAATCTTGCTGGGTGAAGTCTTTGTTGCAGTACGCCTCATAACATCATAAATATGTAGTTGCCAACTCCTACGCTTCACATTCACAGTGAATGACGCACAGTACGTGTCTTCATTTCCTTCATTTTAGAATCTTATTTCAGTCTAAAGACAATTAAAACACTGGAAGGAAAAGTTTGACTCTGCCTCGACTTGACCCCTGTTCAAATTGATAATTTGACATTTTTACGAACTTGAGGCTGAATCCTACACTTGCATACCTTAATGTGTAATGCACTGATGGCTACTAGATGGTGTTTCTAAAATGTCCCAGGCTCAAATTGACATCTATTAAAAACAACATCGTCTCCCTCCAAATTATAAGCCAGTATATATAAGTGTGCTCGTGGTCATTTTGGAAATAATTGCTTTGTTGATTGACACAGATGATTGACAATTCACTCTCCCAGGCTCTGACTTTTGGAGCTTCTGTTTAAAGAATATATAGTAAGTTTTGTTGAAGCTGATGTTGTTGATTTAGTCCACATGTGGGCTGGTCAGTGTTTCCCCTCAGCTAGTGTTCATGTTCGAGGCAGTGGGGTGTGTTTCCAGAGAATAAACCTAATGCTCAGGTACCCAAAACTGCAGTTCCCTGAATGACCACTTGAGGCTGGCTCCAAAAGCGAGTTAGTCCCCATAGACCCCAATGTGAACATGTTTAACTTTGCAGCAGAAATAAAAATGTTTAAAGCCTTTTACAAAAATCAATCATGGTTTTTACTGCTAATTTCTTCATTCATGACAACTGTAAGGGGGTGAATCTTTAGATAACTCACCTGTTTAAATTGTATTAGAGCTTAAAATTATGCATCATTAGAGAGTCCACAGGCCAGACATGTTTGTTTGGCCCAACTTAGCTCCACTCATGGTCCACCTCTGCACTCAATTTTGGATTATAATGGAGTTAGGATGAGTCAGGCTCTGCCAAGATGGTGACAACAGAAGTCACCACAACGAGCTTCAAAACAGCTCCTCAGGAATCCAGTATTTAACAGGAGGGTCTGTCCATATTTATGTATGAGTGTGAAAGGAATCTACGAGAAGCAAAAAAAAGATGGTGCCAATCACAAGATACAGGTTGTTTATAAAATAGTAATAAATCTTTATACAGCGTCTGTGGATTTGCACCTACGTCTTTGTGAGGATTAAAGAGTCAACTTGTAACATGTTCCACAGTAAGTACTAGAGATTGTGTTACTCAGAGCCAGGCTAGTTGTTTCCCTGTTTCCTGTCTGTGCTAAGCTAAGTTAGCCAGGTTTCGACTGCCTTCTCACTTGTTGTCGTAGGTGTAATGCTCCCAGAGTGCACCGAAATATCGTCATGCTCTGACACTTTTTCCCTCTAGTGACGAAATAGAATATTCACAGTTTGCATAATCGTGTTGAAATACAAAAGCATTTTTAAAGTGCACTATTAAAGCTTATGTCATGCAAGAGAGCGTTTACATTTAAGGTGTATTAACTGATTCACAGTTTTGGTTTATGCATTTGAACATACAAGAAAACATTCTACTTTAAAAGTTGTTAATAGCCTCTGAGCAGCACAGTGGATATTTTTTATCCTACCTAGCTTTAACTAGTAAAGATTAAAAGGCAGCACAACATCCTTTCATCCATCATTCACTCTTCTGATGTTTTTCTTATTTGTGATGCATTTACAAAGAAACAATACAAGGCCAGCCTGTTAACTTGGATAGCTTGTACTGCATCCACAATGTCTGCAGGGAATGAAAGCTCGCCTAGCTAAGTTTTGAGTTAAGAGCTTGACCTCTGTCTGCACTTGAGCTTTTCCTCAGAATGGATGTTCTGAATGCAGCTTCATTTGCTTGGCACAAGTAACAAACTGAATCATTCAAAACAGGAACTCCTTGTGCTCGTTTGCCAGTACTGTTTAATGCCACACTAATTACAATCTAATATATCAATGGTATCATTTAATGCTATTTAGCAAGATATTGGTGGTAATATTCTCAGTACAGCATTTGATTGTGTGTTTAGATATAGCTGACTATTATATGCAAACTGCCCAATATAGAAACAGTGGTTACATATCTTCAAAACAAACTACAAACTATACACAAGCACAAATTCACATGTCATAGGTTTACAACAGTACATAAACAGGAAGTACTACCTCCGCTTGTGATTGGCAGTATGGAGGGCAGTCTATTTGTGGAATTGAAACAAAAAGCTTACTTAACTGTCCATTTTTAGTTCTTCAAAAGCATGTAGATACTCTGATATAATGTGCATTTATTGTGTGACAGTATGTTCTCTCAGTAAAATCCATAATCTGATTCCCTTTCCCCTCAACACAAAGTATCTATTCTGTGTCTTTAGATGAACTTGGGCCTCCTTCCAGCCGAAGAGGGAACAAATTAGAGCCGCACCATTCAAATTACATCTAATTGGCAGCCCGGTCAACTCCTGTGTGAAAATCCAATACCAGATCTCATTCAGCCGCATTCTTGTACATCTCCGTTTCATCCAGCAAATGAAGTAGCCTCGAATAAGACGTGATAAAACTCATACATTTTAACAAGTCCACTTGGGCTGCCTTTCTCCTCAACAGGCCTGTTCTCAGATCCATCGCCTGTCCTGCCCCATCAAGCAGTGCACAACCAGACATCGCAGGGTTAATCAGTGTCACTAATGGAGGGCTGAGCTGCCTGGAGACATGGCCATTACAAGTGGAAGAAGGGATCATGGAGTATAGGATTGTAGAGTCAGGAGGAATTTAAATCAGGCATCCTTCATGGTCAGAGGAAAGGGGGAAGAAAATGAAATCATACACTGAACAACTTTCACTGGAGAGGCTGATCTGAGAGAGATGACTGCAAATTCAGCTTATGTTGACTTGAAAATACCGTGATGTACTGTATATCTGCCATCAAGCACTGTAATGAGAATTTTACAGTTTCATTTCTTTAGCTAGAATGTAGCTGAAGAAAAGGTGGAATAACATTTGACCCCTAAATAAAACCTTTTGTTGAATTGGCAGCCTGGGTAAAATCCGGGTAAAATCCAAGGTAATAATCACAATCAGAACCACTTTTATTGCCAAGTTAAGCTGGCACATACAAGGAATTGGCCTTGGTGTTGTTTTGCATAACCATCAATGCACAGCAACACACAGAGGCAGCCTTGTGCTCTGTTATCCTGAGGTCAGCACTTGGTTTGTTTTCTTTAAAAGCCATGCGATTCTAAAATATGACTAGCAACACCTTAGATTTTCTCCAATTAACAGGTTGTATCTTTTTTTTTTTAATATGTAAATGAAGAGAAATGCAAAAAATAAGACCGATCAACCTTCTCTCAGTACAATAGGGAATATTCATATTTCCCAAAATGTCAAATTATTATTATGTAAACCAAAGAGGCACTTTTTATTAACCCATTTTAACTTTCATTATTACCAATATTCAATATACCAAGCTGAAGAACCACAGCAGCAAGCTAACAATTGTGTGACGCGCAACATTACATTTGTATTCAAGAGCAGGCCTGTCAGCAAGGACAACCATCCTCTAGCAATTAAAATGATGTCTTTTTCAGTTAAAGGTTATTTATAAGACATACTGTATGCTTTGTGCGCTCTGTGTTGCCCCTATTAATAAGCCTCGGAGATGAACCTCCTATCACGGCGCCATTTGTTGAGTATTGAGGGGGCTCTCTGGCTGTCACTACGATGCAAAGTGGCAGGAGGTGGAACCAGTAAAGCAGTAAGTCCACTGCGTGCAGCTGGTGTGCAGGGAGAGCAGCATTAATCTAAATCAGTCAGGCCAAATTACCTTTACCCTGGCTTGCTGGGATAATTAGGTTAGACGGCAGACAGTGATTTGGAGCAAAAAACCTTACCTACATTGACTTTTTGGCCTATCATGGAGCTCAAAGCACACCTTGGGCAGATATATCCTTTCATGTCATCATCTCTAAAAGATGTTTAATTCATGTCAGTGTGTACATTTCATTTTCACTCAGCTCCAACCTGATCTGAGTCTCTTGTGTTCGACTTGAGTGGCTGTGAGTGAGAGTTCAATAAAGATTCCTCCAACCTGTCAGATGCGCCTCCTCTGGCCTGTGATATTGGCATGACGGCTAATTAAAATGACTTGACCCATGAAAAAGACAAGTCCTTCATCAATCAGTGAGAAGAAATATTGTGTAGAGAGTGAGACTAGTCTACTGATAGGGTGGATCAAATAATTTTTCTCTATAAGTCAGGAGGGTGTAGTGACTGATGAATATGTAAGACTACCCTATGTGTGTGCATCGAGATGTGCATGGTGTGATTTTTTTTTTAAATGAAAAATGCATTAAGAAGACCAAACCAAACACTCCATGTTTCCTGCTAATAAGCATTGTACAGTCTGTGCACCCAAAGCTTGATACATCCATACTGTTAGTTTCAGTGTAGTAGAAGTTTTGCAAATGCGTTTTTCATTTGATCTCTGGAGGGAAGGTCTTTGCTGAGAAAGCTTCTTGTAAGTGGAAAAGCTAAACAGGTTTGTGTTCATTGGAAACAATGAATATGTCGCCCAAATGCAGCAATGATTTGGTTCTTGTCAACAGCAGTGGAGTGATATGGAATACAGACAAAACACTTAATAGCGAGACAAATTTTTATTGATTTTGTTCTCTATGAATTGGTGGCTTTTTGGTTTAAACTCAAGAGGAAATTGTTGAAGTGCAGAGTAGACTGGTTGGTGACTTGCGTAGTGTTTATGTCATAGCTGGCTATGCAGAGTCCCCCAGTAACACACAGTTTAACACATCTCACCAAAAGGAAGTCACTTGAATGATTGGGGGGCACTTGTTGATCCAGGAGAAATCTGCTGAGTTTCATGCTCCTGCTGTTGTTCCACCTGTGCTGCTGATGTCCACTATACATCTAAGTGGTCTAGAACTTATTAGACATCACTGATACAGAAATTTATTCCATAATCAGTGAGTTAAAACCAAAAAGGAAATTATCCATAAGATCAAACTGTGCCACTCCTCCTTCCTCCCACTTTGCTTTTTTTTTTTTACATTCTGCATAGCTAATGACTGAGATAAGATAAATGGAACTTTATTTTCATGACATACCACTGTGGTATAGTTTAGATTTATTTGGTGATATCCTGTTGAAGTAGGGGGAATGTTGGTGGCACTATTTCACCTCAGCTGTCACAACTCTGTATGTCGAAATAAGACTACATTCCTTTCTCTGTCCTTTGTTTTGCTGGTCAGGTATCCCCTGTTGGATTTTTTTCTTCTGTCAAACAATGGAGGCGAGTGGTGTGGTCTTAAATGGTGGTGGTGGTGGGAGTACCTCTGTGTGTGCTCACCTCTGCTGACAAAAAGCATGCAAACTGAGACTTTTGTGCTTACTAGAAGGATTAACTTCCGGACAAATTTCCTGAGATTTTTCCACAGACACTTGTTCTGAATGCCAATTGTAAATCTTGCCTTGTTGTTCATAATATTATATTGGGGGAACAACTTACTTTCACTATAGGGGGTCTGGACCCCCTATAGTTGTGGGTAAAGATGAGAGATGGCATAGTGAAGAGAGAGGTAGGTTTAGTGGGGAACTTGCTGCAGGATTTTGTCTTCAAGAATACATTATGTATAGTTACCTGCACTCACTCTAAATGTATGCTGTGTAAGCTTCAGGATGTTGTAACCAGGAAAAAGTTGACATTGTATACCTTGAACAAACCCAGACAAACACACACTGTCAGCTAAAAGTGATTCCAATATGCTGCCTCTGTAATCAAAAAAGTCCATTGGCACAAATCCACAAAAGGTCATTATTTTTGCTGTCAAGAGACTCAGTCACTGTCACTGGGGTTCAAATACCTTGTTTGCCAAAATGCTGCTGAGTGATGATTCACTAATTAAACTGCTCAAAGATCAAATGAATGTCCTTTCCAGTTTATGGCCTGAATAAAGTCAAGAAAATGTGTTGCAATTAGTTGTAAGATGGAACCTGCCACAGAGTTCATAAAGTAAACACTGACTATCCACTGCACCTTTGTCAGAATGTTAGAATGTAAATTTCTGACCATGGAATGCTCCTTTCTTAAGTGAGCTGAATTATTACATTTAAAACGTTTACACTTGCACAGTACTAAGTGACATTCACCCAGAAAGGGATGGTGTCTACAACAATTGGGCTACAGTTGATATATACTTTATATATTTTATATATTATGTACAAAGATTCAAAGTTACCTTCACACAGAACAAGTCATTCCTAACCCATCCTTTCTCCTCAGTCCAGCTGGTGTGTTCCAGTGAGGCTGATTGAAAACACCAAGTCCTTCTCAATACTATCAGTGGCGTCTCCGTGACAATGCTGATCCCAGGAAATAACCTCAGAAAGAGATCAGAAATAAGAATACAGCATGGCCAATAAAACAACTAATGGAAATAAATTCAACTAATGTGTCAGTCAAATAAATAGGATTTAGCAGATCAACACACTAAAAACAAACATTAAATAGACTACTCAACTCAATCAGTGTCTGACTGCATGTGGGTTTATTCCACCTTAATACATCATCTGTTCGACCATCTCTAATTTGCATGAAAGTTTTTAATCATAAACTATGAATATATCTGTGAAATTTTGGATTGATGGATCAAATATTTCCCAAGAACTTTTTTTTTTTTTTTTAAAACACACAAAACACTTTTGGCGTGTTTTTTCAAGCATTGAAATTTGAAGCTATGTTTTTATGTTTGACAGTATCTTGGGAACTATTAAAAGCCTGAAATTATTACTGTTATTTCTTATCACGTGTTTGATTTAGAATCTGCCCATCGGACAAGTGGATCAAATAACTATGGGATTATGGGTGAGCTGAAATATGAAAAACATTTTAAGTTGTTATGAAAAGTCCCATCTTTGTGCACATTTTACCAAAAAGAAAACCAATGGATATTTTAAATGGTGTACATTTTACCTTGATGTATCAAATACTTTCTTGGATAATTTTGTTTTACAAAAAAAATTGAGCATGTTTATTTGCACGTTGAAATTTGAAGCTATGTTTAGTTAACAATGTCTCAGAAAGTGTTCAAGGCCTGAAATGTTCACTGTAATTTTTTTTCATGCCTTTCATTCAGAATCTGCAATTTTGAACAAGTAGATCAAATAATCTGTGATTCTAAGTTGAAATATGAGATGAGAAACATTTGAAGTCATTAGAAAAAGTCCCATCTTTGTGCACATTTTACCAAAAAAAGATAATGCAGAAGTCAAATAGGATTATTTCTCTCACATAGAAATGTTGATTTCAACTGGAAAAACTCAAGCAAACAATGCTATTTAATCAAATTAAACTTGTAAACATGCTTTATTAAAATTTATATGTGAAATGTGTTTCAACAATAAACTGCTGCTATCTGTGTAATGTGTCACAACATCCCTTAAGGAGAGATTTGATAAAAACAAAGTGAGGTTACATCTGTGAGCCTGTCTCTTAACTGTATTGCACTGGGAAGGCTACAGTTCACCCAGCTGCTACCTCTCAGGTGAGATTAATTTTGTTGCTGAACATCTATTTCTGTTTTTGATTTTCTAAAACAACTCATGGCTAAAAGTCAAGTGTACTCACACACAAACACACACACATATACACACACATCACAGAGCAAGTGGGGAGAAAGGGCAATTATTTTTACACCTTTCATGGAGTAGAGACCTCCGTGAAAGTTGGCCAGAGGCTGGTGAACTCCTGGTGGACTGGGACTGTCTGTATGACTGATGTTCTGTGGTTGGAGGAGAACAAATGGATTTTCTATATTTGTAGCTGATCACAAAGCAGCATTCTGTTCTCTGAGACACGGTAGTTCACTGCAGCTCAGTGGATCTGATCGGATTGTGGAGAGCAGCGGGCTGACACTGAGGCTGCTGCTTTTTCTTATCGTCTATGCTTTTTATACCACGAGCACCAAACAATGAGCTTTTAATGAGAGTATTTGGAGCTGCTTATGCTGAGGGCTTGTTATAGAGCAGGAGTCGGTTTCACTGTCGCAGCTTGAATTGTGCCCGTATTGCTTAAACATTACACTACATTATCTGTGTCTCCAGAGCGCTTAAAGCCCGCTGATGGATGATTCAGCTTTGCAGCCATCATAAGTTACTGATGTCGCTTTAAAGGATAGGAGGAAAAGATTTTTTAATTCATTAAATATGTGTTCATATGCTTCTTAGCTCTTTGAGTCTGCTCTCTGGGTTTAAAAGTCAAGGACCTGAGGTGTGATTAAATGATAAAGTAAATGAAAGGACATTTTTTGAGAAGTGAGAGGTAACATTTTGTTTCCAAATTCCATATAATTCTGAGCATGTTTTAAATGCTTAAAAAGTTAAATATGCAGAGACAATGGAGTGGCTGTGGTTAACTTTTTCGCTGCCGAAAACATTTGATACCTGAATTTGGTTAAATAATTGTTTAGCCCTTGTAGTCTTATGAGTTTTTAAAATGTGAAACTGATTGAGTTAATATGAAATGCTTGCCTCAAGTAGGGACGAGTAGCAGTCTACAGAGGTCTTGTAAATTCATAATTTCTAACTCCACTCCCTCAGATTTTCTTATTTTTTAGGTTTGTAGTCTTCAATGGATGCTTTCTCAAGTGCTATCTCTTTAGGCATTTTATCAGATTTTTTCATCTCCATCTGTAGCTAAAAATACAACTTTTTCCACATATACAGTAATATTCACCTAAAGCTGAGAACACACTTTGATGGTTCAGACTGGAGGTTGTTCTTTTGAGAGAAACCTTGTTATACAAAAACTATGTTCCTATACAACGAAACTGCATTGTGATTTAGGTTTTGAAAGAAATGTACTTTATCCCCTAAAGGTGACGGTATGAAGGAGGAAGAAATGTTTCTACTTTCAAAGAGCCATAAAGTCCATGTTCGACGGGAGGTGGAGGAAAAGGTCCACATCAAGACTTTCACCTCAAAGATCGGGGTTTGTGCTCCTGTTTGAGATCAATATTTTTCCACTCAAGTTTTATTCTCAGTCTGTGTTTGGTTAGATTTAGGAAAATGCTTTGGGTTTAAATACAACCCTCTCACAATATGGGGTGTTCCCCTTGATTTTATGAGTAACGCGAATGCATCATCTAATATATGACAGGTTGGCGAAAAAGCAGTGACAGTAAAGCTGTAAAACAAATGGCAATGATATTTTGATTGGAAATGTATTTGCGATATGTCACAAACATAATTGGAAAGAAATCAATTTCCCTCAAAACGTTCTTGAGAATGCAGTTTTGTTATATAGGATCATACTTTTTAGGAGACAGGGCTGTGGAGAAATCATTTGAGTTGTTTGTTTAATTGCAGTGGTATCCTAAAGACCTCTTACTATATTTAATGTGATACAGATTGTATGTGGTTTGATGGAACTTTACCACACCTGCCCACTAGGTGTCACTGGTGACTTTACTGTAGATCACCTGACTGTCCTTGTGATGCTGCCTCGGAGTTCAAACTATATCTTTCCACCTACCTGTTAATTTATTCACCCTATTAGTAATGTTCCTCTATCCTGGTGATTTAGTTCATGCCTCATACTGACACAACTAAATAACCTGTTTCCTGTGTCTGCTTTTACGTTAAAACTCTCTATTGTGATTCATCCAATCATTGTATCACAGGACTATTGTGTAAAAGTTGCCGGGCTTCATTTTAACCTTTGAATCTGTGCCTGCACTTTTCAAGAAGTGCATCAACATGAATAGTCAAGTTGAAACCTGTGTGTCCCCTCCCCACTCTTCTGTTCTCTCCTTACCGAGGTAATCATTTCTTCCTGATGGGTGCCAACACGTCGGCCTGTCACTGCCTCTTTACGGTCCCCTCCACCGCTGGCACTTCCCTGCCTGTGACACACTATCATTTTCCCCTCCAGCAGTTTTCAATTTAGATTGTTAAAACCAGCATGTTCTTTATAGACAGCAGGGAAGTAAATCTTAAAAGCTGCTGTGAAAGCATAGTGACAGTGTTTTCTGTGAAGCTTTTCGGCTTGACCCAGGGTCACGAACAAGGCTGATCTGATAGAGGTTGACATCCCATTAGTCTTGCATAACCCCACTAACACCATACAATGTGATCCGGTTTTCTCGTTTTCTCTCGCTGGATTTGTCCTCAGCTATAAAATGAGGTTTTTCAAAGAGGACAGTGTGAAATTGGTCCCAAAGAGTGCAAAGTTGTTGTGGTTCTCTTTTTTTCTGTGCAAGTAAAAGAAACATATATGTTGATTCCATCCACCCGCTGCAAAGACGATAGTCAGGTTTTCACTGGTGTTTTTTCCACGGTAATTGGCTGATCTGCAATGAGCATAGTGTTTGCTTGCTGAAAATAGTAGGTATGCGTGCTTTAAAAGGCTTCATCCACACTAATATGTTTCAAAACACTCTTTTCTTTCTAAACTTAATCAAGTATATCCAGTGACCATCTACATGCACTAGTCATTAGGGATGGGAATCGAAAACCAATTCTTGTTGAGAATCGGTTCCCAGTGTTTCAATTCCATGGAATCGTTTGCCAATTTTTCAAAAGATTTCCCTTATCAAGTCCAGTGGGTGCGAATGACGTCACCACGCACGTTGCATAGCTTACGCAAGCTACGCAACGTGTGTGGCGACATCATTCACCAGTGCAGCCAGCAGGAAACATGGCGCCCAAGCGGCACAAACGCTCGAAAGTTTGGTTACATTTCACGAGAAAGGATGACAACAGGGCAACTTGCAAT
>OMNN01061508.1:1621-12975 GCA_900302755.1 Chromis chromis | reverse complement strand
TAAACACATCTATACCATAGTAACAGTCTGTGTGTGAAAAAGTCAGAATTAACATTAAATTGACATAAAGAATAAACAATCACAAGACATAAACAATAACACACTGGAATCATCACTTCAGCTGACCAATCAAAAGCTAATATTATGCTTGAGGAGCTGCTCAAAAGGAGCTTTGAAAACCATGAAAAAACAATGACATAGCTCATAAATTACTGATTATTATGTTTCCATTGTGATATACTCCTGTATCTAGATCCTCTCTAATGTGAAAACATGATGCATATTATTCTGCCCATTACTGGCCATCATTAGTTGTGACCTTTCAAGGTTGTTGTAATCCTTCTGTCTCTCACTACGGCCAACTGAAATCATCCTCTTTAACCTGCCTCTAATAATGACACAGCTATTGATTAGCCTGGTGAAAGCACTCAAGTTGTTATGACAAAAACAATGTCGCACTAGATTCAAGGTGTAAAGTTTCAATTTTGTAAAAACATCTAAACTGAGGGTGGGTTGGACTAGGTCTGGTTAACCTCAACATTTCAGTTCACTCAAATCACAAAAACATTTTTTTCTCAGCCCTCATCCATGCAAATAGTTTTGCCATTGTAACTCAGTAAAACTGCATCTCCAAATAGAGCCATGAGGCAATACTGGATTTTCTGTATCATTTGTTTTCTCCGTAACGTTATGAAGATTACTTCCATTTTGGATAAGACTCTTGGAGTGGTCCAGTCCTGTCCTCCTTTTGAATCTCTCTCATTGATTAAAAAAACACATTTTTCAATTCCCGCTTTTCCATTGTATTCTGTGGATCTTGATTTACATTAATTGTCTCATTTTATGGATGATTTCATCAATTATTGATGGTGTAATTGTCTCGGGTGTTTGTGACTCGTTTTTTGATTAGTTGCTGCAGCCCACGGCGCTAGCTTAAAGATGCTGTTGTTTCATGTTGCGAGTTTGAGGCCAGGCTTGGAAACGTGCACCTCTGAGATTTCTGGCTCCGCAGCAGTGCGTCTTTTCTGCCACAATGTCCCAGATTCTGGGGAAAATCCACAAATTTAACTGTCAACAAATTTCACTGAAGTATTTTTCTGTTTCATATTTAAAGCTTACACAACCAGTGGAGTGGTTCTCGAAAACAGGCCTTTCTCTTCATTCATTGTCTGCACATAGTAATAGATATACAGTATATAGTACCATGAGACATAGATATTTAGAACAGAAATTTTAATTAAATGTAAAATTTTACACCAAAGTAAATATGTGTGGCTATTATTGCATTATTGATATAAAAACAAAAACACAACAATGACCCATAATGAAGGTGGCAACAGTGCATGTGCTATTTTCTTTGTAATCAAGGGCTGATTACATCTGGGATACCAGAGCCCTCATTAATCAAGGTTGCATTGAAGTGGTTGTTAAATTTCTACAACCAACATTTACAGTTTTCAGATTTAAGTAGGAGAAATGTATCAAATGTGCTTTAAGTACACCTGTGTGCAATCATCCTTGATAAATATCACAATTCATAAACCGGCATCACGCTCATGCACAGCCTTCATTAACATAAAGATTTGCACCCAGCTGATTAGAGGTGGCGACAGCCGTCCCTTTAAATGCTGCAGGAAATGTCACTGATGTCTCCCCTCTGCTGAATTAACCAGACAAACAAATGAGAAAAAATGAAGCCTGGCAACAAGTGTGAGCTGCAGGAAATTGTGTCCGTGATTTACAGACTACGCTGTGGCAGGAATTAAAAAAATTATGAGTGAAGACATTTGCCAGAAATTGATGTGCAGATATATTTCCAAAAAGCAAAACAAATCATAGTAAATAAGGAGGACATTGCTGCAACAGGCGGATAGCAGAGATCAGACAGCTCAGCCAATGTGGAAAGGACACTTTGGACCAGTGGGTTGCATGCTGTAGTGATTACTGATTAGCATTTGATTTTCTCTGAGCCTACTACATCAGAATATTACAAAAGCGACATTAATCAATAAGCCATCCATCTGCAGCTCCTCCCAGAAGGCCGTGCTGGGTGCAGAGGTCCAATAAACTGAGCACTGAAAAAAAACAAAATCCTCTGAGCTGACACTTTCAGTCGAACAGTTGGTCTGCTCTCTGAAAATGTGAAATGTCCCAAATGGAGTCATTAAAACACACCATTAATGTCTCATTGCTTCCTTTATGACTGCATACAATGTCAAGATCAATCAGTAGCTAACATTAAAACCTGTCATTTAGATTGATGTGACTGAATGTGAAACTTGGACTTGAGACTTGTACTTCGTTTCAGCTCCTTTACATTAAACTACCTTTGAACCATTTCTACATTAACCAGGATTCACTCCATCATTTGGTTGCATTCTTTACCACTGGTCTCTCCCGTTCACAATGAGGAGAAGAAATGTGTCTCTTGACCTTCATCACATTAAATAAGGATCGAGCGTCTGACTCACTGTTGCTTTCTTTTTCTTTTAAAGGCCCTCTCGCTGTGCCTTACATTCATACATTGTCAGCAACATACAACTCTGCTAGGAAATGGTTGAAGATGTCATTTATACATAGTTGTGGTTGTCTAGTAGGCTTGAAAGTGAACAGGACTGTGTGTTGAGCTCCTGGATTATGAACAGCAGCAAATAGTTTTTGGCTGATATTTAACTGACTGCCCAAATATGCAGTGAGAAGGAAAGCCTGTCTCCTCGAACTGATGCTTATATATTGCAAACTTGCAACAATGCATTTTAAAGGAAGATGTGATTGATGCCTAGAATACTTTTTCTGGTCTGCACACTTTTAGACTCCAAATAGGTAATATAATTCTCTTTAAAGCATTCTCATCAAAAGCAACATTTCGATCTCAAAGGTCTTCATCTTTGACACTTTTCAATCCTATTTCTGTTTTTCCAATGGATCCAAATGCAGATGTCATTTTAGTCACTGCTCCTCCTGAAGCTCCTGCCATCCATGCCCTAACAACAAACCTGCATTATTTAGTTAGTTTATATCCTCTTGCTATCTTTCTGTACAGAAGCAGAATCAAGTAGGCCGGCTCTGCATTTTTCCAGATGCCACAGAGCATGATTAGATATTAAATACTTAATTGTACCATGCAAGCATCTGTGTGGAAACATCTGCATTTGTTATTTCTCTACTCATTTATATTAAACTAAATATTTCCCAGAGGCAGGTCTGCAGCAGACTGTGGACTTTTTGCATTTGATGTCAAATGTGTACATTTCCCCAAAATATACTGAGCACACCTGGTTGTGTACAGTGTCTCCCAGTGTGTCTGTGTATGTGTGGCGAGCCTACTAACAGGAGTTGGTGCTGTCGTCTTTGGTCCCGTCCAGACTTCCATCCTGGCCCATCTGGAGATAGAAGCCCTGTCTGCAGAACAACCTGGTCACTATGCCCTTCAGCTGTGGTTCTACACAAACGCAACAAACACACACAAAAGACAGGGAGAGAAACAGTTAAATCAAGACACGCTGCACATTTTACAGCATATATATATTTACAGCCAAACAAAAATGAGACAAAATTTTAAATAAGTTCTGTCAGTTTCAACAGAATCCGTGACTTATGACAAAATTCATCCTCTGAACTCGTTTTCTGCACACATACTGGAAGGCACATTTGTGATACAATACCATTTTAAAGAAGGACAATGTGACCACATGTAACCTCCTGCATCCTGAGGGATTTCCTGTGGAGAGACTATTCAAGCACATCCAATCCATTACAGGATTCTTGGACTAATCCGTCCTTCGTGGTCATTGTTCCACTTGAATAACATTGATAAATTATTTCTGAACCTTTGATGGTGAAGTGCGGCCTTATAATGGCTTTGTATCTACACTGTTCTTTTCATGATGGACCAACATATTGTTTCTCTTATCAAAACGTTCACAAATATCTTCTGATATCAGGTTTTCTACCCATCTAAAGCATTTTTCCCATAATATTTTAAAGCTCAGATATGAGTAGAAGAAAATGCTTGTTATAGTAAGATTTTTGAAATGCTGACGTTGAAATCATTACAGATTTAATCCAGTAAACACATGAAACACTGATTTTCCTTTTTAGTCACCAATTTGCGTGCTCTCGGCTATTTCGTAATACTACAATTAAACAGAAGTAGATTTTCCATTCGCTTCTCGTATCTCGCAATCAAACACGAAATGACCGAAATAAAATGAAATGACTCAAAACTCCAGCTGCTCGAAATGAGAGGGAGAGGAAGAACAAATGACGAAGGAAAGTAGCTGAGGGACAAAGACTGACTGAGTCACTAGACGAAGAGACACAGAAAGAGACAAAACTCCGATTGGACCTGTGTTAGTGATATCAGTACAGTGGTGCTTCTTCGACAGGTACAGACAGACTTTTTTTCCATTCTCTCATCGTCACTCCCTGTAGGTAACACGCTCTGTCCACACAGACCGATTATTTAACACACACTCACATGCAACCACGCCTATTCTCCCTCTATAAAACACCACATCAGCTATAAAGCGGGTGGGAATCCCCTTTGAAAATGTATGTGAGAGACAGCGGGTGAATTCGTAAATGTATACCCTAATGCATAGAGGCAGAGGAAAAAAAGCAAAGACTGACCCAGTTTATCAGGAGTGTGTGTGTGTGAGAGAGAGGGGCAGGGGTGTTTTCCATCTTTGTGAAGGATCCATCTTGTGCAGCAGGGGAGAAGGAGGGAAGAGGAGCCGTGAAGCTTGTAACCAGCACTTGAACCGCAAAAATTCCCAGCACACTGCTCACGTAGCATGTTGTGTGGTGCTGTCAGTGGTGAATTCTTAGTTACATTACAAAGACAGCTATTTAAATTGCTGGCAAGCGGAGAAACGCAGTCAGACGCATTTGCACACACATGTAGGTACAAGGCTGCTGCATGCATTAATCTCTGAACATGCACACTAAACATTTCACCCTGTAAATATGCATTACGTTGACGTGTTTCGTGGTATTTCGTGTTGCTTTATGACTGAAAATAATGCCTGAAACGCTCTGCTTTCTGCAGACAGACAGAAATCAGTCACATTTCAATCCGCCTTTGTGTGACTCATGGTCTCAGAAAGCTGCACGAAATCTAATTTATTGTCTCTTATCTTTCTCTGGAGTGTGTCATCAATAAAATTACATTAATAAAGCAGAGTGTAAAATGCATTTTTGTCTTCGAATTGGACCTGAAGGCAGAGACGAGGGTGCAGCTTTCGGTCCGGCTTTGCATTTATACTTGTGTCTCTCCGCTGCCTTAAAACCCCCCCGTCTAATGTGGATGTATTTGCAGCAGGTGCATTTCGGCGGCGGCATGTAATAACAGAATACTTTTCCTGGCTGCTGTTGTGACTCAGCCGAGGGGAATTTTCAAGGCCACGCAGTTTGTTTAAAAAAAAGAGGGTCTAGTACCAAAATGATATCTCAAAGTGCGTCTGATGTCTTAACTCAAACTCATGTCTGTAGTGCGTAGTGAGTAGGCCTCTCCCTGTTGTATAATACAAACTGTATAAGATGGTGGCAATCGGCCTGTTTTTCTCTCTGCACTGGCTTTCACTATGACGAGGGGTTGTTGTCTTTACATTAATTTCCTTTTCAGTTACAGAAGTAAACCTATTTTTACTTGCACCTTATTGTTTTCCCCTATTAAAAGGTTTTTGGGGAGTTTCGAGTGAATCAGCTAAAACATTTTTCTTCTTCTGCTTTCGGAAATGAATGATATTCAAATTTAAAAATCAAACCTCTAACCCTGCACCTTCATGTCTTTCACAATTTTACTCATTATGAAGCAAGATTTCTTTTTTATATACGGCATTTTGTCATTAAAATATCGACAAATTTAAATATTTTGTCTGATTCCTACACAATTAAACAACAAGCCAAACAACACTCTGTCTAAATGAGTCTATAACTGGTCATATTGAAGGTATTTAGGACAGAATTCAGCCGACACAAGAAAATAAACATGCATCGGTGTTCGTGATGGACTGATTTAATTAAATGCCATTTGGAGATAACTGGCGTCGGCAGAAGGTAGAGGGAAAACTAAACATGTAGCACAGCTCAGATAAATCCGTTAACAGCAGCACAGCACAGCACAACAAGAAGTGACACAATACGCTTTTCACAATGTCAGAGGGCCGTACGTTTACGTGGCCTGTAGTAGGAGATGCTGCTATCTGCTAATAAATGCTGCTGTTAAATGCAGTAAACCTTTTTTATTTTATGGCCAAGTTTTTTTTAATTACCTGTGGGCATTTATTTAGTTGATACAGTTTGTATTTAAAATAAGTGCACTGCAGATCTACTTAAGCAGAGACAATGCAGCATTAATTTTTCATTTAAACTCAGTGTTTTTGTGCCTCATTTGTTACTATTACATTTTTTTCCTGCCTAGAGAACCCAAGGAAATTTTAGCCAGTAAAAATAACTAGTTATGTTAATTAGGGTTTCAGTTACTGAAGCAAAATAGAATTAGAAGAGCAAGATTTCTGTCAGTATGGTGACACAGACTCATTGTCTTCACTGCAGGAGGACTGATCATGCTTACTGTCAATAACCAGCATGATATGAGCATTATTTTACTGGCATCAGCCATTAAAAAAACATCAGTCAGCCACTAATTGATGTGTTTTAAAACTGCTAAAACCAACTATGTTATCTTATGTGATATTATTTATTGTATGAGTACCGTTACAGACTCAAACTGTGTTATGATTTGATGTTTGCATAACTCCCTCCCTGTAATGGATGGAAGATCAATAATTCTCCACAGGGGACTGTCCTGCTTCATCTACTCATCATCTATTTATGTGTCTATTCATCCATCTAACAGCCACCTGCTTATCCATTTACTCGCACTACCAACCCAACGTAGCTGCCACACCGCTGTTCCCACAGTCATCAAGGTGATATTCCCACTCTTCCCAGTATCTCCATATCCTGTCTGTTACTAGAGAAATTCCCATTCTTGCGTTGCCATGGCAACAGTCTCGTGATTCCAGACTGTTCCAGTAAAAGGGTATTCCCCCGTCCGCACACACATATGCGCACACACATATGCACACACACACACACACACACACACACACACACACACACACACACACACACACACAGACACACAGACACACAGACACACAAAGCTTTATTTTCAACATAATGTGATCTGATTCAATCAGTCAGCCAATCAGGCTGCCACGCTGATTTGACATGTCGTATTGTCTGTTAATTCGCCCCTGTCTGAGTCTACATGCAGCGTTAAACGCGGTATAAAATACCAACATGGGTGTCTCATACAAGCGAGGCACTGAAGACCTTCTGCATTTCTTTTTTTTTTTCTTTTCTACACACATACATCATCTCGCCGAACACAAAAGCGCCGAAGTGATGAATTCACATGCAGCAACTGAATGCACCCATTTCATCCTCATTTACATCAGCGTGATTAGTGATTAGAGAAGCACACGGTGCTGAAAAGGGCACATTTATATGTATCTACAGTGATAAATAATAAAAGTCCTTAACCTGAATTTGTCCTAATGAGAGGTTCTGATCACATTTGATGCAAGCCTGCACCACATATCGTGTTTGGCTTTAATGCCGTATAGTCTTGATGCTTTTTCAGAGGCTTTTCCAGCCCTGACAACAAACAAACACTGATGTAATCTATTGATTATCCGTACGTGCTTATTATTATGCATCGATCGCAAGGCATAAGAACACACTGTATAGGCAGCACATCACAGATACAACATACAGACAAACAGAGGCAGCAGTGTGAACCACAGAGCTGCCCCTCACTGGATAACATTAATCACGAGCAGTGGCTTTAACGTGAAACAATATTGGCAATTTGACATCTGCTCTGTGGAAAACCATTTGACTGGAGCGATTCCTTTCTCTACCTGGGGTCAGGTTCATCTGGCAACATGGCAACAGAGCAGCTGAGCTGTCTTTTACTTAGCCTCTGCCTCCTGTTCCTCCAGGGGGATCTGCAGGTGATCAGAGGTCATCTGGGAGAAACAGTCCCGGCTGCATGTCCAGGGTAAATGTCAGTTCAGATTGTTACTCGGTACGAAACACATTTGCGGATTTAAATTGCAATTTTCTCATTTTTACGCTGTATATTATTTAGGCAAATTTCCACTGGAGTGTCCTTAGCAGATACCTGAAAAAGTGCAATGGGCTTCAGCTAATGAAGGGGAGCGGCGAGTTGATTTTAATACCCTCCGGCGTCACTAAACTCCTCATCTCCATAGTGAATTCTCATTTTAGCATATCCACAATCTCATCTTGCGGTCACTATGCAGACTTCATAACAGTGGCTGAGGGCACATCTGCACTTCAAGAGCTTTGTGAATCGGCGGCCTCCCCAGCCACCGAACCCAACCAGCAGTTAACCTCACGCTCCTTGTTACGTCACTTAAAAACAACAGCCAGAGCTACTTGAACTGTGTGACAGCAATGTCGTATTACACTGACAGACTGGTAGCTTTTCTCTTTTGGGTTTTGGGTTAGAAAGCACCAAATAACAAGGTAAATAAAAAGCAAGTGTGGGGCAGACTTTAATCAGAAGATCACTCAGGTATATTATCACTACTATATGAAAGCACAGGTTTAATGATCTCCCTTAAGTGAAATAACTTCCTTTGTTATATGATTTAGGTGAGATTGAAGATGAACTTTGATATTTTATTAGTCATTATACAGTATGATACACTTGTCTGCAAAATGTTTCGAGATGTGTCTTACGAGGGAACCTTTTAAGTTCTTTCTTTGCAATGTTAAAGGTAAGATTATATGTTGTGTGCATTTTTGGTGTTTTATAACTACACCACTAACTACCTAACAAGACATTTCATCACTTTGGGCTGTGGGAAGCACTCATTTTAAAGAATTAATAGCTGAAACGTTGTTGACATTTGCCGCATCCCTATAAACACTTCACCTGCATTTTCTCTTCCTATAAATGTCTATATTTTACAGCATTAAGTAAATCTCATTCTAATTGACAGCTGTGATATTTCATGCCGCATTATGATTCAAAATAATAGTTTACCTGCCAGGCAGAGCAGAAATCCGAACGAGCTGCCCGTTACAGACCGGCTAATTCAGTCGCATTTTAATCTCACTGTTTTTGAGGAAGAGGATGCTAGAAATGTGATTTATGGTGGCTTATCTTGTGTGTGATTCATGTTGATTAATAAACTTTAATGTAAAATATATTTATGTATATAGAGCTGGAAGTGTCAGAGTGTACATCTGTCTTTCTGTTGGCTGATATGGATGTATTACAGTAGGTGAATTTCAGCTTGTAATATCAGAATACCTCTCCTCGCTGATGTTGTGACTCAGACGATGTTGTTGTTTTTTTTCTTTTTAAAGCTGCAAAATTTCTTTTTGATTGAAGCCATACCAAAGGCCAATATTTCGTGGCAGCGATTACCTTTTTAATTTGGCAGGGCGATCTTGTCCGTCATGTCACAATCAAATCCTCCGGTGATGAAGAAGGTAAGCAGCTCTTAAGAGAAGCTGAATTCACTGCAGGGTTTAAAGACTGTTGAGTAAAAATCCTCCCACACCAGTGCAACACCAGAGTTCTCTGCTCAGATGTCTAATTACTAATAATACCAACACACAAAGACTTACTGTGGACAAACTTCTGTCATATCACAAGTGTGTTTTTAAGCTTCATATAAGCCTCACTATATAATATAACTTCCTCTTTGATCGAGTAATGAAGGCTTCAGATCAGATTGAGTCGGGTCTGTATGTCTCTCCTTCACAAAACCTCTGGAAGACAGTAGGGGATGTTGGCAAATGTCTCTCTTCACACACACACACACAAACAGACACAGATCGTGGATGTTGCCAAGCTTTCACCAGCAGCTCTCACAGCTGAGAACACAGAGGAGGGAGAGAGGGAAGGAGCTGGAGGGAAGGAGGAGGTAGGAAAGAAGGGTGGCAAGAGAAAAAAAAGAGAGAAAAATGAAGCTGGAAGGAGGGAGGAGAAGATCCGAGGTGGGGAAGGGATGAGGGCGAAGGAAGGTGACAGAAAAAGGGGGGGGAAGGAGAAGAGAAAGGAGGGACAAAAGGGTGAGGAGAGGAAGCCTGTTCTTCCAAAAAGAAAAGATGGAGGGATGAAAAGACCTAAGGTGGGAAGAGGATTAGAATGGAGAGGAGGGAGGGTGGCAAAGTAATAAGATGATGAGAAGGACACGGAGCAGGAGAAAAAGAAAAGGGACGTGGAAAGAGGAGGGGAAAGGTAAGTGAAGGAAAGATGGAGAGGAGAGGGGGGAGAAAATGGAGCTTAAAAAGGGGATAAAAAAAGATCTAAGATAGGTTGGAAAGATTAGGGTGTGGAGGAGGAAAGGTGGCAGATGAAGGAGGGGAGGAGGAGAAGACAGGAGGCGAGGGAGGGAGGAAAGGGGTAAGAGGGGAGAAAATGGAGGTGAAACAAGGAGAACATGAATGAGAAATGAGGAGAGGAGGGAAGAGGGGAAGGAGAGAGAAGGAAAAGTAAGTGAAATGCATTAAGGTTGAAAGAGAAGGAGGAATAAAAACGGAGATCTGGAATCTGACTCCCAGATTCCACAAATTCCCGTCTCCCACCAGACCAAACCAGTGAAAACCAATTCATATCAACACTCACGTTCGCCTCCTCCCCTCCTCTCATTTCCTGCTGCCATCTCCCCTCCTTATACATCCCTCCCCTCCATACGCTGTCACCTGCTGGTTTCTCACACAATCAATTGATTACAACAGCACTTATCATCTCTGCTATTGAACGCTCACTATAGCGCACAATCACAACATTCTCATTAATCTGCATTCACTTCTATATGTAATCACTTCTCTGTGCGTTGATGGCAAGATCCGCTCCTGTGATTTGACAATGATGTTAATTTGGATTTGAGTGGGGACTTGAGAGCCGAATGGGGGGGAATTTGACTTTTTTTTGGCCTCTGTACGAAGAAAAATCATTTTTTTCTAATTCTGAGAGCAAAATCTGACTAGAGAACGGTTGATTTGTCGCTGTCGTTGTGTTTTGGCCTGACGTTTTGCTGGTGCTGAGGCAAAGTCTGATGTTGGCGATAGGGCACTTTGAATTATGAGCTGAAAATGAGAGAGCGAGGTAGAGATCCACGTAGAGACAGACAGAGAGAGAGAGAGACTAGACAGACTAATCTGTGGCTTCAATAATGGATGTACCTGGAAACTACTGAACCATGGGGCACTACAAGACATGACAGTGTGTGTGTGTGTGTGTGTGTGTGTGTGTGTGTGTGTGTGTGTGTGTGTGTGTGTGTGTGTGTGTGTGTACC
>OMNN01061499.1:2139-12729 GCA_900302755.1 Chromis chromis | reverse complement strand
TGTACTGATAACATACAGTCTGTGTTGCTAACATAGTCAATCTGTGCTGCTACAATATTGTCTGCCTTGCTATCATACAGTCTATGTTGCCAACGTATAGTATATGGTGATAACTACAGTCTGTGCTGCTAGCATACAGTTTATGGTGCTAACATACAGTCTGTGATGCTAATATTCAGCTTAAGGTGCTAACATACAGTCTATGGTGCTAACATACAATCTGTGCTGCTAACATACAGTTTATGGTGCTAACATATAATATGTGTTGCTAACATACAGTCTATGGTGCTAACATACAATATGTGCTGCTAACATACAGTTTATGGTGCTAACATACAATATGTGTTGCTAACATACAGTCTATTGTGCTAACATACAATCTGTGCTGCTAACATAGTTTATGGTGCTAACATACATGTGTTGCTAACATATAGTTTATGGTGCTAACATTCTAGTCACAGTACTGACTGTTGCAATGTTTCTAACAGCAGGGAGCAGAAGAGGCGCTGTGTGTGACACGTTTCCTTAGCAACGCCAAAAGTGTGATTCAAAAATAGTGACGTCACGTCCTTCCCGTGGTGCTTAGCGAACCCAAATTGAATGCTCGGCAAAAGAAAACATTTGTATTTTGTATGTTTTCTTTTTAAGCGTAAAAAGCATAAAACGAAACAATTCCATCGGAATTGAAGCCGCCAAGAAAACGTATTTAACAGCGCGCGAAGGGGAAGGGCTTATCGGGGAAAGGTAAGAGTTAATTCCAGTGAAGATTGTGAACAAACAATGTTACCAGTGCATTAGCCGGACGGCTAGCTTATCTTACGTTAGGTCAGCCAGCTGAGCTAGCGTTAGCATTAGCATAGCTGTGTATCCTGGGTAATTGGATTATTTGGTTTTTGATTCATTTCAGTGCAACGATTACAGATCAGCGATAGCCACCACGACTGTTTTTGTTTCATGGAACATATAAGTAAATGTCTACTGTTAGAATGATTTTATAGTTAGGAATTTATAGCTTTTACAAAGATAATTGAAGTGCTGTTGTTAGCGTATTAAAGTGAGCCCAGCCGCAGCTGATCATGTACACTGTAACTAAATTGTCATTGTCATTGTCAAAGGATTTAATGGGGGATAAACTGTAGACTCTAGAGTTTACATACGGATTGGGGTTTCCTTTGTAATCTTTTTGGAGCGTTTTAAAGCTGTGAATTGTGTTACAGCTGTGTTGCTCAATTTATCACCGCAAAGCGACGGTTATCTGCTTTCTGTAGGTGACTGTTGACTTTGTCTTTTCATTAGTATCCAGTTAAACGTGATTTATGTCAACTGAATTGTCTCTAGTTTCTCTGCCTAACAGTAAATACATGATACAAGTAGGAGCTTCAGAGATAGACCTCGATAATGGATTTAAACAAGCAGGGTCACTTATGTATTGTGTCATGTCAAATTGCTGTATTGCTTAAATAGTATCAGTCAATGATCTTCACAGAATTGATAACAATGTTTTGATAATCTGTTTATTTTCTAAGTAATTGTCTGTGGTGAAGTTTTATTGTTGTGTTAATCTATTTTCAGGCATCATGGATCAGGACTATGAGTGCAGGTTACTCAGACAGATCAATATCCAAAATGAGAATGCAAGCCCCATAGTAAGTAAATATACACACCCTTGCTTTTTTTCCCCCATTTTTGTCTGTTACGTCACTGTCCTTGTACTTAAATAGCTGTTTCCTCTTCAATTATTAGCTCCTCATCTAGTCAAGAGCGTAAAGTACATACTGTTAAGTCTTACACCTTACAAGCTGTGTGACTAGTATGATTAGGCCATTATGTTGCTTATAGAATAATGATAGCCCCACCTAAAAACTTAGGTTAGCTTAACCTGTTAACTAGCAAAGGACTTAAGACGGGCAGAAAGGGCATTACTCTCTCTGTGTTGAAAGAGAAAATAGTTTAGCCTTCTGAATCCCAAGCAGTTTCTGACCGTGTTTTGCTCCTGTCAGATTTTTACTCACCGTGGGCGCATTTTTCCCTGCATAATAAAGTCCTTCAGGACTCTGTACTGTATAAAATGCACAGCGATGGCATTTTGTTATGGAAATTTCTGGTTGTGAATAAATACAAATTAATACTTAATTAATATTGACACAGATCTCATTTCATGAGGTCTCACATTGGTGTGTTTCCATAGTCTACCAGCTTTACCTGATTTACATGAAACAGATCATGTTTTTACCTACTCTTTGTCTCCGGAGTGTTGACAGTACAGCAAGAGGCTAATTCTTGTATATTAGTATTACAATGACGGGACCTATGAATGAGCATCAGTAAAACACAAGGATACCACTAATTGAAACCCACACACATCTGAAAATACACAAATACATAGTAATTACACAGATTGCATGAGCAAATAATGGACAAAACAGATTACTTGAGTAAATGATAAACAAAACTTTACCTCCACACAGTTCAGCCCAGTTCAGCCAAAAATCCCCTGAATGTTTGTATTTGACTGCTGGTCAAAGCTAAATAGCTAAATCACTATTTTTTGTTTTTACAGAATCTAGTTAGAGCAAACAGTTTAACCTTTGGCAAATGTTTAAATTATACCTGCAGAACACATTGATTTTGGTGAAATGACACGATTTTAAGCTTAGATTTGGCCGGCAGGTTTTGGGGTTCAGAGGGTTAACAGGCAAGTCATTTGACAGTGTCATGAGTGTTGAGCGAAAACAAGACCTCACTGGCCAAATGACTGGGTTTTGTGAATGTTGCCTCCTGTCATTAACAGCTCAAACAAATGCACCATCTGCCACCTAAATTACCCTCCTGCTTTGTTATCAAGTTTTCAAATCACTGTCCAAGGCTTGGTTGTGTCTGGCCTCCAGTCAGAAAATGCTCTCTCCTCTCTTCCTTCGTGTAGAAAGCTGTAGGAGCGGTGCGATCTCTGACACCTACCAGCTCCCCACTGTCCTCCCCTAGCAAGCATGGTGATCGCTTCATTCCCTCCCGGGCTGGAGCCAACTGGAGTGTCAACTTCCACCGCATTAATGTGAGTCTGCTGCATTACATCCAGGATTCCACTGTCAGTCCTGCCAAAAGAGCAATGTTCTCAAGATCAAAGTGTTGAACATGACTGATAAGGAAACATAATCTTTTAGAATACTTCTTTCAGGTTTTTGTCTGTAAGTGCTTTTACACATTAAGTTTACATATTTGGTTGAGGAGGATCACTTAATTATTTATTTTCTGATACAGGAAATTGAAAAGTCACACAATCAAAACAGGAAAACCAAAGATGGCACCACTGACAGCAACAAAGGTAATACATCATTCTTTGTACATAAATGAGGTTTTTCCACTAGCCTGGGTTGGTCCATTATAGCCATGCTGTGCTGCACTAAACCATGGTAACATACATTTCCTCTGCAGCCTCACAGCACAGTATACCTGCACTGAGCTTCATTGTTGTGGCCATACTAGGTAGCAGAGCTGACCACAGCTCCTCCTGTCATCAACATGTAAAATCTGCTGGAGACGAGAGAAACCTCTTTTTGTAAAATGTATCTGTTCATCTCTCTATAATTTTGTACCTGAACGTCTGAGGTTAGGGGGTTTAGTTTCACTCCGTGTCCCTCTTTGTAGATTCGGATATCAGCCTTATTTTAGTGTTTACCGTGTCAAGTGTGTTCAGTTACTGCAGCCGTAAACTGAACCTTCTGTATTATGACACCTTAGTTATCATAGATGAATTATTATGATAGTGATGTACCTTGAGTTTCCCTGTGATTCTCAACTCCACAGACAGATACTTCCTCTCTGTTGTAGTTGTACCGTTAGTGTGAGTCTTTTCTGTTTTTCAGCTTATTTCCAGAGGTATCTGTCTGCACCAGTCAAACTTTATAATTTGACCTTCTCTTGTTTGCTGAGCCTGGGCAGGCTCATGGAAACTGGAGATAAGGACTAAACAAAGCTTAGTGAAAAAATCTGATCTTTAGAGATGGCAGCGAGAGCTGAGAAATTGCAGAGGGACCACAGTGTTTTTAACTTAATCATTTAAACAGCCTGGTTTGATTTAACCTCTGTCTCTTCCTTTGTTTTCAGCGGATGGTCTGGCTTACTCAGCTCTGCTGAAGAACGAGCTGCTAGGAGCGGGCATTGAGAAAGTCCAGGACCCCCAGTCAGAAGATCGTCGTCTGCAGCCATCTACCCCTGCCAAGAGGAGCCTTTTTAGTGTAAAAACAGATAACATATCTGCAAGATGTATTCATTTTATGGAGGGTTTTCGTGCATTAGTAATAATCTGTTTGTGTTTTGCAGTATTCTGTGAGCACTAAGAGGGCTCTGCCAGAGGAGGATGGAAACACAGTGTCACCGTATTCTCTGTCACCTGTCAGTAGCAACAGGTAATATTTATTGCCTGCTGTTCATCAAATATTTTTTCATTTATTGAGGTGAAATAAAATGAAATTCAATAAATGTTTTTATTGTGCATTGCAGCCAGAAGCTGCTACGGTCTCCAAGAAAACCTACACGCAAGATTTCCAAAATTCCTTTCAAAGTTCTGGATGCTCCAGAGCTTCAAGATGACTTCTACCTCAACCTAGTGGACTGGTCCTCTCTGAATGTGCTCAGTGTTGGACTGGGCACCTGTGTATACCTGTGGAGTGCCTGTACCAGCCAGGTGTGTGTAATATGTTACCTGGACAAAAAACAAATCTGATTCTCAGTCAAACAATGTTTCTAATCACATTAGATCTTTCAATGAAATGTTTCACTGCCTATGTATCATACATATTTATAGGTAGGATGTGATAGAAGTGCCTCCAGGACGTTCTTGTCAATCCCTCTCTCTTTTTGTATTGTTTCTCCTTCATCTCTTTAGGTGACACGCCTTTGTGACCTTTCCGTAGAGGGAGATTCTGTGACCTCAGTGGGCTGGTCAGAGAGGGTGGGTTTTTCTTTTGTCATCTTTTGTCATCTTGACAAACTGTTGTCAGGTTAGATTAAAAAGGCCTTAGTTAAGCCTGCATATAAACAATTTGTTCATTTTGTTTGTTTTTGAGTAATTAGTTGAGTCACTCAGGTTGACTATTGAAAATCCACCATGGAACAGGGCTGCTACTTCATATTCAATAAAAATGCAAATGCAATTTTGATGTGCTGGCTCCGCTTTAACCTTTAAAAACATAAATGAATCTATTTTTAGGCTTCGGCCTTGCAGCTCAGAGAACTCATAAACGGTGGCATTATAAATATCTGTGTTGCAGGTTTTAGCTTGTTTTATTTGTTGTTGTAAATGATTTTGTGAGCTCTTCCTGTTGCCATGCAATTAGACACCTACATACGTCAGTGTGATATTCAAAGTGTGCTTTCCTTTTTCAGGGTAACCTGGTAGCAGTGGGAACTCATAAAGGCTATGTACAGATCTGGGATGCTGCAGCAGGGAAGAAGCTCTCTGTACTAGAAGGACACACGGCCAGAGTGGGTGAGTCAAGAGTCTGGGGAGATGGAGGCGGAGAAAGTTGCAGGAGTTGAACTATTACAAACTTCATTCATTTTCACGCCGTTGTTTAGCAACATCTCTCGTTCATGATCAGTGAATCATCTCCCCTTTGATCTGCCTTTCATTCTTTGCTGCCAGGTGCCTTGGCGTGGAATGCGGACCAGCTGTCGTCTGGGAGCCGTGATCGGGTGATCCTGCAGCGGGACATCAGAGCCCCGCCTCTCCAGTCAGAGCGCCGTCTCCAAGGACACCGACAGGAAGTGTGTGGGCTCAAGTGGAGCACAGACCACCAGCTGTTAGCTTCAGGTGGAAATGATAACAAGGTATGGAGACAGAGACTTTCACTGGTACTTCAGCCAGCTGCACATCTGTGCCAGGATCACTTTTTCCAAAAAACATTAATTATTACTTATGTCTGTGCCTCCTGTCCTCACATTGCTTAAAATCTGCTGTCTGCAGTTACTTGTGTGGAACCACTCGAGCGTCCTCCCAGTGCAGCAGTACACAGAGCACTTGGCTGCAGTGAAGGCCATCGCTTGGTCTCCTCACCAGCATGGCCTTTTGGCGTCTGGAGGCGGCACTGCTGACCGCTGCATCCGCTTCTGGAACACTCTGACCGGCCAGCCCCTGCAGTGCACCGACACCGGTTCTCAGGTCTGCAACCTGGCCTGGTCCAAACACACCAACGAACTGGTGAGTCACGAGAAGTCTTTGACTGGACAGTGCTGATGTAAAGTAAAATACATGTTTCTATTTTTAAATGTGAATTAAACTGAGGTCAGGCTTATGTGTTGGTGACTGACTTGCTATCCAAAAAGATTCAGCATCTAAATACAACACAACTTTGGTGTGTTGAATTAAAGTATTATGTCACTTTTGACTGAGGAGAACTGTTTTCCTCCCCTGCTTCAATCTTTGAACTTGGGCTAAACACATCTTTCTGTTCTGGAAGGCATGATATGGAATTACATGGCTTCAAGTTCTCTTATTTAAACTATCACATAGTATGAATATAGCTATATGTGTGTGTATACAGGCCTAAGGAATCCTATTTGTAATTATAAAGTACCCCTACTTTCCCTTCTATCCTAAACAAAGAACGCTGCTTCAAGTCTTGTGAGGTAAATATTTGGAAAACCCTGTTTGTTTTGTGCAGGTCAGCACACACGGTTATTCACAGAACCAGATCCTGGTGTGGAAGTATCCCTCTCTAACCCAAGTGGCCAAACTTACAGGACATTCCTACAGAGTACTTTATCTGGTCAGTATATACTGTTTATCTATATGTCTATATGTGCATTTTTGCCTTACAATAGCTTCATAATTACAAGAGTAAAGTAAAACTGATGCTAAATGTGAATAATTCTAGTAAAAAAAACAAGATTCAGTCTCAGAAAGATAAATTTACCAAAATATGTGCGCTCACTATAGGAACTTTGGGACAATGTCTTCATTTATTTGTTCAGCTAAAGAAAATAGGAGGAAGTCTACATATAAATTAATTTTTAATGTTTTAATTATTAAGCACCAATGAGCACCTTGTGTTGTCTGAGCACATGGCAGCACATGTGCTCAGAGCACACAAGGTGCTCACTGATGCCACCTCTGCTGGAGTCGAACTAAAATCACTCCTCATTCATTCTCCTGATTACTCTGATCACAAAGCATTTCATTGCTGTATATTCGGTGTATAATAATGAGCTGTGTGCAGGCCATGTCACCTGACGGAGAGGCCATTGTGACGGGGGCCGGAGATGAAACACTTAGGTTTTGGAACGTCTTTAGTAAGATGAGATCCACTAAGGTACTGATTCTTTCCATTTATCCTTTCATATTTCTCACATCCCCCTGAATGCACACGACCACTTTTATTTCCTGTCTGCGATGTTATTTTTGTAATAGTCTTACCTCCTTTCTCTGTCACCCTCCTTCTTTCAGGAATCTGTGTCAGTGCTGAATCTCTTTACCAGGATCCGGTAGTCTGTCCTACAAGGGAAAAAAGGATTTATCTTTGCATGTATCAAGTTGTAAATGGGCCCGTTGAATATTCACATCGGTAGTCTGCAGAGGGCCCCCTCGATCGCCCTTAGTTTATTTAGCCAAGTTGTAGCTGACGCTGGGAGGAGCTGGAGAGATGAACAGCCTGACTGCCGAGGGCAGAGGACATAAGTACAGAACATACAGTATTCCACTTCCTCCTGAACGATGGAGCCACTGCCTCCAGCGATCCCTCATGACGAGGACAATTTCGCGACCGTTCTCTCCCCGTGTGATTATGTTTTGTTTACAAGCTGACATTGTGCATAACTGCCAAATTTTGAGTTTGTCCTTTTGATTGTCTATTTATTTTTATTTTGTTTTGGTTTTCTTTTTACATTTAAAAAAAAACAACATAATTCTTACCAGTGTATTTGTTTCAAAGGCTGGTAGATTTACTTTTATGTGTGTAACTGCAGTTTCTGGTCTGATCTGTGGAGCAAGTTTGGCTTTTTCAGATTTTTAGAAAAATCCAAGCTTGTGTTTTTGCATTTTTCCTGACAGGCAATAATGTTTCATGTACGCTGATAATTACATAATCAGGACTGGATGAGAGGGTCTGATCTCCTTTTTTAAAATCTGACATTGAGTTTATTTTAGTCTAATAATATTAAGCAGGACTGGCAAACATTGTTTCATAATCTCTCAAGAAAAATCCTGTAAGCACATCTTAAAAGAAAAAGACTATTTGGTAACACTGTACATTAGAGCATTAAGTTACTAAAGGAATTCATAGAAAAATACAACATTTTAATGTGACTTGTGTGGAAATCTTTCACTTGTCTTGTTTTCCTTCTTTCTTGATTGGAAAATCAGGCAAGGGAAATTAAATTGAAACCGCTTTGGCTTATCAGTGTAATTTGTAACTGCAACTAAAGCACACAGTAAAAACACTTGTGATTAAACCAGACAGCGAAATGCTGTTCTATGGAGAACTTCTGCTTTGTGTTGTGTCTGCTAAGATAGTCCAGCTCGGGGCACTTCTCTTTTACTATGTCAGACCATTTCTGTGTTGAGCAGTCATGCTGATGTCCTTTTTTTTTTTTTTTTTTTTAATTCATATCATCTGCCACATTTTCTCCCATTCTCATTGTTTGAATGTTTGAGTTAACTTAGTGTGCTACATTTAAATGAATGCTATTTATTTGTCTTGTGAAAGTTTATCGTACAGAGATAGCATGTTTGTTTACTAATGTTATCTGAGGGAAGCTGATGGACAGCTTCACTGCTAAACTCTGGAAATTTCTTTTCATGCCACTTCAAGACAATGCTGCCAACTATAATTACAGAACGAATGTTAAAAAAAAGGAAAATATTTCTGTACTAAGAGATAATCAGCAATTAAATGATCATATCTTGTAACTAATCTCATTGCTGTTTTATTGGCCAGTAAGTAGACCTCACCTATAAAGGATACATTTCAGTGTTACCTGCCTCTACGAAGCAAATCTATATTTTTCCTAAAGATGCAGTCTGTGATTCTGGTGAAAGATGGTTCATATTTAGGTTGTTCCTGTCACTCTCACTGACCCTTTTCCACCCATCTCCCTTCCTCTTTTTACCAAAATCATGCACAGGACTCAGACTGTGAGGATATAGTAACCGAATTCGACATGTGTTTGATTAAAATTGCTGACAATCTTTAATGTCAAGAAATCCCATGAAGAGATCAAAATCGAGTTGTTAGTCTGTCTGGTTTTCCTTCCCTCTCTATCTTTGACACACAACTCCTAGCCTGTTCAATTCTACCAAATATGTATTAAAAAAAAGTCTCACAGATATGCAGTGTAAAACAAAAGTGAGTGTGTTGTCGCTTAAATATCAAATAATTCCATATTGTATCACCTCCTAACAATTAGTTTACTTTTAAGGTAAACAGTAGGGTATTTGCAGTCATGTAAAATTAAAACCAAACAGTCTAAATTTATTGTATTTAATATACAGACTACACAGTAGGAACCAAAACAACAACAGTTGGTACACGTTTTTTTTACTGAGTAATGTTTTCCAATACTTTGTATGTCTACCTATGTTGATATGTTCTGCCATTCTTCACCAACTATTTTGTCAAGCTTCTGCAGACGGGGTCATCTTGTCAGGCAGTATTTTGGCATATCCACAAGCACAAACACCTTTTGCACTTATCCAGCCCAATATTGTTACACTGCTACCTCCATGCTTCACTGTTGAAACCATGTATTCACTGTGGTGGTCCTGGGCAGGTTCACAGCAAACATGCTGGATCCCATCTAAGCCCAAAAACAATCCGCAGGGGGCACCCTGGACAGGTCGCCAGTCCATCGCAGGGCCACACACAGAGACAAACAACCAAGCACACTCTTATTCACACCTACAGACAATTTAGAATCATCAATTAACCTCAGCATGTTTTTGGACTGTGGGAGGAAGCCGGAGTACCCAGTGAAAACCCACGCTGCATAGGGAGAAAATGCAAACTCTACACAGAAAGATCCCAGACATCCTAACCAGGACGCGAACCAGGGATCTTCTAGCTGTGAGGCGACGGTGCTAACCACTGAGCCACCATGCAGCCCGATGTTACAATTGTTTTTTTTAAACCAAATAATTGACAAACAAACAGCTGAGCACTGTAGTTTTTTGTAAGTAAGGAATAAACTAAATTATCCATTTTTTAGGGACTATATTCAGCTGTGTGTTCGTTTAGTTGTCTACTGAATATTTACAGATGGACATAAACTGTAAGTCCTGTGTTCATCAGCTTTAAAATCAGAGAGGACACTTGTTAGTTTGATTAAATAATTGATTTTGGTCTTTTTGAAACATATGTTGACAGAAAAATATTGAATATCACCATCCTTTATCAGACCAATTAAAAAAACATTTAAGTAATTTTTTTTCTTAACTTCTTCTTTTTAAGTGCCGAAAGAAACATTTCTTTTTCAAGATCATAGCAAAAGTTTATTCTATTCTATTTTAATAGCAAATCCATTGATGTATTAAAGCTTAGAAATTCTTCTTGAGTACATCACTATGTACAAATGTAGCACTGGTACTTGTGGCGTGGG
>OMNN01061471.1:1581-17754 GCA_900302755.1 Chromis chromis | reverse complement strand
CACAGACACACAGAGACACAAAAACCCACACACACACCTACACACACACACACACACACACACACACACACACACACACACACACACACACACACACACACACCACACAGATCTCTCAATCTTCACTGTTGGCCTCAGTGTGGAGACCCCTGCACTGTATTGTGTGTGTGTGTGTGTGTGTGTGTGTGTGTGTGTGTGTGTGTGTGTGTACAATGAACAATGCCGCCGTCATCTCTGGGTTGTCTGGTTATCCATCACCGGCTTTATGTAGCTCCGCCGCTATCTTCGGTGTATTTTATCCACTGCGAGAGGTTTTTGCACGGCGCTCAAGAGGTGTCACAGATAATATTACTTACTGTTTTATCAGCGGGTCTGTTTGATCTCAATACAAACATAAACGGTGTGGAAATTGGAAGCTCGGATGTATTGCCAGTGGCGAGATAATAACCGGCGCCGTAAAAAATGTGGAATAATGTATGGGTTCTGGGCAAAAGTGCAGCCGTGGCAGGGCCGAGCCAGCGCGTAAAGCTCCGAGGTTATTGTGGAGAACGCCGTTAATCTGTTTTCTCCGGGGATGTGAGCGAGAGATTTGCGGGAAAAAACCACCAGATTATGGAAGTACACTGAGTTACCAGATGGAATATTATATGACATTTGAAATGGCTTTGTGTTGAGAGCGTTGTAAATCGGAGATGAGATAAAAACACTCTATCTTATGCGATCTTAATGGTGCAGTGGAGGAATGTGCTGCACAGTTCCACATGAAAGCAGTTCAGCAGAATGAATCTGACGTCTTTGCTAGTTGAATTTGAAATCAAAACACAGCAATGAAACAAAAGTATAGACTAGAGATTCATTGGGATCCAAAAGTCAGAGACCTCATTGGAAATTGGTCATGTTTCCATGTAAACTTTGAAAAAATCTGACAGTTTGAGGATTTAGAAGCTGGGTCAACTCAGCGTAAGTGGTTGCTTGACCATCTCAGAATCTCTTGAAGCAATGATCTTTGGTATCTGAAACTGACTTCTGCCCATTTTTTTTAGCCGAAATTTCAACATTTTCATTATTTTTGACCCAATAGAAATTTACAATAAATTTCTCGCGATTTGGAAATTGAACCAGATGCCACTTTCAGACGTCCATATCTCTTGAAGTATACGTCCTAGAGTCTTCAGACCTTCAGGATATGTTCAGAAGTTTCTGGTGAATGGAGAGAATGCAGCATCTATTTGATCAATGTCATTGTGAGAATACTATCTGAATGACATTACCAGTGCTTAGAAAGCTTTCGTATGTTAGTAGAAATGGGAGCTATGGCCAATCGAAGTTGACACAGGTGAAAAAGTAATTAATTTCCAAATGGCCAGACGGACATCTTGAATCATGGGTAGGCTGATGACATTTAGAATAGTAAGAGATGGAAGTAACATCCACATATGTGCCAAGTTTCATGCTAAAATATTTCATCATATTTTCTCGTAGACTTCTATACTTTTATGTTTTTGCCACCAGAGGATTCACCCCCTGCTGGCTGAAAGATGAATTCTCTCCATTCACCAGAAACTTCTGAACATCTCCTGAAAATCTGAAGACTCTAGGACAGGGGTGCCCAATCCTGGTCCTCGAGGGCCCCTATCCTGCATGTTTTAGATGTTTCCCTCTTCCAACATCACCTGATTCAAATGATCAGCTCATTATCAAGCTCTGCAGAAGCCTGATAACGATCCTGATCATTTGAATCAGGTGTGTTAGAAGAGGAGAAACATCTAAAACATGCAGGATAGTGGCCCTCGAGGACCAGGATTGCCCACCCCTGCTCTAGGACATATACTTCAAAAGATATGGATGTATGAAAGTGGCATCTGGTTCAATTTCCAACTCGCGAGAGATTTATTGTAAATTTCCACTGGGTGAAAAGTTATGAAAATGTTGGAGTATAAGCTAAATAATGGGCAGATGCCAATTTCAGATGCCAAAGATCCTTCCTACAAAGTTTCAAGAGATTCTGAGATGGTCAAACAACCGCCTTCGCTGAGTTGACACGGAATGACCCTGCATGTAAAAAACACAAGAAGTCCTGTTATGGAGAATGGAGAGGAAATATTTCACATTCTGCACTATTTTTAGATTCTAGAGAATTAAATTACCATGTTAAATGATCAGATTTCCTTGAGTTGCATCTTTCCATTGAAGCAGATGACACTCAGGTGGATTTGATCAACTCATCAGAGGCTTGTTCAACTTAAATCGATGGATGTGCTTCAAGTTTGCAGCATGAAATTGCTCACTAAGTAGCATTGAGATAGTGGAAAACATGGCATCCGAAAGTGAAAGTTTCAGATTGTTATTGTGGGCAAAGAGGGGCTTTTCCAGCGTTGCGTCATGGCAGCTCTAAAGTAATTTGTGGTAACCAGACTAGGCAGACCTAAAGTGACCACAGATGACCAATACATCAAAGTTTGTTCACTGACGGATAGAAAATCAACTTCGTCTCAGATGCAGAAATGATTAAATAAAGAACACAAGACTCCAATCAGCAACAATCCTGTGTAGTAGAGTTTCTCAGAGGATGAGTAGCATTTTGAAACCACTTCTCAGGAGGGGAAACGAGGACAAACGCTCGGGGTGGACTGAGACAGAGCAGCTTTTCACAGTGGATAGTGGGAATAAAAGCCCTGTTTACTGGTGAATCCCAGTTAGAGATTTGTGGCGTCAAACCCGCAGTGAGGCAGCACTCCATTCTTCAGAGACCCGCTCCACCCTCTGGTTTGTGGACAAGGATTCATCCTGCAGCAGGATAATGAGCCGAAACACACCTCAAAGCTTTGGCTTCAAGACCAAAGACGACCGAGAAGTGCTGACTGTCATGGATTTTCCTCCACAGTCACCTGACCTCAGCCCAACTCAACATTTATGGAGGCACTTGCATATGAATCATTTATTCTCGGCTTTTGTCTGTTTTGATCTCGGATCTTAAGATGCCTCAAAGTAGCACAAACATCAATTTCACTCTATTGTTAACACACTTTTTGAGCATCAATATCCAAAACAACACTAAACACACCTTAAAGCTAGAGTGTGGGACTTTTAGATTTACAAGATCACCTGCTACTTTCAAGCAAAACGAGTTCACACTATGCTGATATTAGGTAAATCTCCTTGTTTGTCACCACATACTGGAGGTTTAAGTCTGATATGTTGCAAACCAGCATTTCATTTCCACCACTTTGCTTCATAACCGTTGCTTCACAACACCAACTGAATACAGGAAAACCAAGCAAGATGGCAGACCTTCTATTGTTTATGGTGTTTAATTTGTCTATAAACCCAACACACATGAAAACCAGGAACACGCAAATGATACAAGCATAAACCATACCATAACTATGGAGACGGAGTTGCAACTTGGAGTATTTGGGAGCCTATGGAGGACAAACCTAGGAAGCTAATGGTCAAGGTGAAAGAGAAACTTCAGAGAAAAGGAGTAGAGTCTGAAAACGAAAGCAACTTCGGTATACGTCATAATTCGGGGACGTGAGCTCTGCACTGCAAGTTTAAGAAGGCCAGTTATCTACTTATGGTGTCCACAAGTATGCGAGTGTCCATGTAAAGTATATTTCGTCATCTTTGTAGGGACCAATTCATGCTTTTCAGGTCCGTGTGTGCACCTACCTACAGACTATATCTGGAGAACTTAGATCTTCCCATTGTGTTTGGGCTCCTTCAAAGCAAAGCACATTTTATTCAAAGTTCTTCCAGAGTCCTGCAGCGACTGCCTCAATTCCAACTCTTATAGTGATGAACTCTAAAGGTGTGAAAGACCAAGAATCTCCTCGTAAAGTCTTTCCCCTAAAGAAGCATTTGTTTTGTTTTATTGGCGCGTGTTCAGTCGGCAGTTGCATTATGACATCTGCAGAAGGGTCCACGTGGACCTTAGTGGATTTGGGTGGACGATGACATTTACGTCACGTGTACCCTTGCAGACACCGAACATATTAACTCACCCTAAGTAAGTGAGAGTCTGCGTGGATGTGAGTTGATGCTACGAAGGCAGTGGCTCACATATGCAAATCTGCTGCACATGTATGGATCAAAGTCCTCCAAGCCGACTCATAACAGACCAGAAAGTAGTAAAATAACAACAACTATGCAACTGTGGTGTCTGCAGCCGGCCATTTGTGCATCTGCAAGGGTGTATAATTAAAGCCGTATACATGCCTTTCACACAGTAGCACCAACTCCTTCTACATGACAAATGTTTTTGAGCTTCTAAACTCATTTCAGTTGTTTTTTTTCCTTGATTGACTCAACAAATTTGGTTAAAACTTTATCTGCAACCCCTAATTTACTCGTGATGCTTCAGTCTGATTTGACACCTGGTACAGATGACTGACATTTAAGTGAGTTAAGACAAAGAAACACTCTATTTCAGGAGTCAGGTGCTTATAAGACAGACGATCACATCCAAAACCTTCAAACAGGCTCCCGTCTAACTTGCAACAACACATTTATTCGTGACATTTTCGACAGGGAGTCTGCAACTTTTGACATTTCACTGAACAATGAGGATGAATTAAAGTCGAACATTTTGCAGAAAGAAGTTAAACGCCGTGTATGGCTGCTCAGGCCCTGGTGGGACCGTCTGCACCGAGGCGCTCTTTGCACTTAGCTGGTGGTGATGTTACCTCAGAAAACTGAACTCTAGTTCAAATCCCACTGTGGCGGCGCGCCAGCTTCTTTCAATATATCAAGCTCTTCAAGCAAACTTAATACATGCACGGAATTCAAATAAGTGTCTCTTTATTATTCACAATTTCAGTGAAAGCCTGTGTCTCGGCTGAATTGAACAGAATCTTTTATCGAGTTTATTGAATAGATTTATCATAAAGAGAGTCGGAGACGTGCAAGAGATGTTCTAGATGGTTTGCAAACTGATGATACCACCTTTAATTGTGCACGTTAAGGTTGTTTAGAGCAGTGGTTCTCAACTGGTCCGGCCTCATGACCCACGATGTCTCTATTAAAACGGTTGCGACCCAAATTTTTGAAGTTTGCTGTTCCTGTTAACAAATTAAGGTTTATTTGGGTGTAGTCTCAATGCATTTTGATACAGCTTGGGAACATTTTGGCTTATTTTTTGCTCATGTTGGTATATTTGGACACTTTTACCAAGTTTTGGGCATATTTTGGCCCATTTTGAAAGATTCTGAGCACATATTAATACATTTTATTTTATCTTGGTTTATTTATGGCACGTTTTAGCATAGATTTCTGCAATAAGCTGGCAGAGCCACATCTAGAGGTTAATAGTGGGCAACTACTGGTGTCACCACCACTAAATAAACTGAGTCATAAGAAACATGTCCTTTAAAATAAAAGACTTTATACCACTACTTTTTTGAGGGGGACATGCTTCTGCGACCCTCTAAAAATGGCGTCGCGACTCACTTTCGGATCCCTACCCACCAGTTGAGAACCACTGTTCTAAAAGACTCGCTCACTTTCTTTCCGAGAGTTGGAGAAGAGTGGTTTAACTCACATCTGGTCTGAAGGCAGTTAGCTTAGCATAAAGGCTGGAAGCTAATTAGCAAGTATCTACTTTGCTTAATCACAAACCATAACAAGCTGAGAGATGGATGTATCCTACAGATTTCACTCCAGAAAGAACCAAGCTAGCTGTTTCCCCCTGCTTCCACTCTTAATGCTAAGCTAGGCTAACCACCCCAAGACTTAAAACTGAGATTTTCCTGAAAGCAAACGTTACTGCAACACCATCAGAAAGTGAGCTTTAAGGAGGTGTCAAGCTTTCTCTTTCACCCTAAGCTAGGCTAAACGCTTCCTGGCTCCTGCTCCATACTTAATGCTGCGTTCAATGCCCATCGCAAATATCTGTATGCACAAGATTTCAAAATAAGAGTTGCTCTGTTGTGTACGTCGATAAATATGTGGTAGGTTGCAGTGGTTGTTTTGGGATTATGGCACGGTTTGACGGCACCAGCATAGGATTTTTTTTAACCATATAAAGTTAAAGACATGACTAACAATGTTCTCATCAGACTCTCAGTAGGAGGTGATTTGAGCGTAATCTCCTAAAATGTTATTCCTTAGATGTCCATCAGCATCACAATATCAATCTTCTCTGATTTATTTACAGGCTGTTAGCTAAAAGTGCAACAACATTCATACATTTGTTTAATCTCTAAGAATCATCATGGAGGTCCGCTATGTTAGGAAGCCCTTTATTCTATTACTACAGTGTGTCTCTATGTGCACTGTGACTGGAAGCGACCTGAAAAACCTGAATCAGCCTGTTAAAAAAATATAAAATAAAATAAAACATTTCTGAACTTTGGGCCGAGACGATCTCAGACCATTTTTAGGATATTAAATATGAACTTGTGAGTTTAAAGTGCACTAAATGGTTAATCAATAGCTCATCAGAGGCTTTGATCTGCACGGATTTGTGATTGGTCTCAGCCCAAAGTTCAGAAAGAAAAGAATTAAAGGATAAATAGGAAACCACTGGCTTTAAAAATAACTATGGCACAATCACGTCGCTGCTTGATTCATGTAAACAAATAAGCCTCTGAGATGAAAATGTTTTCTGCACATAAGACACAAACTGCATTTATACTCGTCGTCAGCACAGACGCTGATTATAACCTGGTTTTCAGTCCAGAACCTGAAGCGGTCTGGTTTTACTCGACTCCATCACTCGCTCACTTCTTGTCACTCCTTCCAGGGCATCTGGATGGCTCCGTGCTCCGAGGTGCCGTTGGACGCTTGAGGCTGAATCACGATCGGCGTGTTCTCTCCTGCAGAAGCTAAAGAGAAAAGGTGATTTTTATTACCTTTTAACACGTCCATATGGTGCTTTTTTATGTGCTGGATAACATATAATGAGCGAATTACGCAGTCAACGCCATGGATGATTATGTTCACAGTGAAGCTACAGCGTACAGATGACAGAATCAGACTGCAATTATTTTAAACGTAAGAAAGAGAGGCAGGGGCGTTTAAGAAATTTTAAAGCAGGAAGGGATTATTTTCATTAAGAAAAGCTTCTAAACATGTAATTTTGATTCACAGACATGAGATTTTAGGGGTTTAATCAACAAATACGAAGCAAATTTAAAGGATAGTTACAGTGGAAGAGAAGAAATGTGTACTGTTAGTGTCAGTAAGTTGGATAAAAGTTAACAAATGTAGTTTATCATACAGCTTTTGTCAAATAAGTGATTTTTAAAGGTCAGCTGCTTTAAAAAAAAGTGTTTTTGTGAGCGCCACATCTTACATTTTGCAAATTCTGAGATAAAATTCACACAGAAATAGACATACTAACAAGCAGGCATATTATTTACTATGTTTACCATCATAGTCATCGTCTTAGCATGCTAACACAAAATATTTGCCCTGATGATGGCGCTAGATAGCAAGTTAAGGTGTCACTAAAGGTTTTACAGTGAGGGAAATATCAACATCTGGACTAAGCTTCATGTCAGTCCAGTAGTATTTGAGATATTTCACCCTAAACTACAACCTCCATGGGGCACTAGAGTAAAAAACAGGCAACAAATACTATAAAATCATCAACTAGGGACCCTAAATGTTCACATTTTCATGACAGTCAATCAAATATAGATACTTAGGTCGATTTATTGGATCAATCAACAAACCTTTGTTATCATTGCTGTTGGGATGCCTCATTTTTGTTAAAAAATTAAAGTGATATATACAAATGTGCCAAACACACAGTCCTCATATGATTCTTTAAAGTCCTTAAAGGAAGGAGATCAGATTTGATCATGTAGCCCAGTATGGTGGTCAAAAATTGGGGTCTTTACCACATGCACTTCTATTATTGTGCACAAACAAAAGTTCTTAGTGAGTAAATTTATCTCCCTGTGCAGAAAGTGCTTTGCCATAGTTAAAATCTTTCTCAGAGGTGCTTTAATTTACGTGTTTTTGCCTTGACACTTAATTTAAAAATATGTGAGAGTCGCACAAGCGCTGCATTTAGCTCAAGGCTGTGCCCGTTTAATTGAAATACATGATTTACTATTGCACCACGAGGATTAATTCCTCTGAGACTATCAATCAATCCTGATCGGTCTTTTTCTTGTTATCTTTTTTTGAACGGGTTGGTTGTACATTCTGTTCTATATGCTGATCTGTACGTGTACATTGCTGGTGTTTCTATTAGAATTTGCTTTAAATAATTATTTTCAATTCAAACAAAAAAACAAACAGAAGCTAAATGCCAGAACAAAACAACAGCTTTGGACGGACAATAAGCAGCACAAAAAGCATTTAATCAATACTATGTTAAATACAGTTAATTTCTGAAGCTTTAACAAAGAGCGGAAGGAACTCAAGATCAGCGGTTCTCCAATATTTGACTTGTGAACTTGAGAATGGTATGTTAAAGCACCACAATGATGACAACTTGTATACCAAACTGAGAATGTTTGATGTATATGATAAAAAGATTATCCTAAACAGAGAGAACAACTGCTCTTGATATTTAATTTGGCATTTTAGCACCGGTGCTGTTTTTTCTACTGAGCTCAGAACTGGTAACATCATCAACATTAACCCTCTGAACCCCAAAACCTGACAGCGGGTTTTAAAGGCTTGTTATTTTTAAAAATCATTCAAAATTACATCATTTATCATAGCAAGAAATTAGAAAAACAAGAAAAATTGTCGAAAAATCCGACAATTCCCCCTGAAACAAGTCATGTATGACTTTTGGTTTTATCTAAAAACTTAAACTCGTGATATTTCATCAAAGCCTTATTATTCTATATGTCTTATTTAAAAATTTGCCAAAAAATAAAGCATTTACAGCAGGGATGGGCAACTCCAGTCCTCGAGGGCCACAATCCAGCATGTTTTAGATGTTTCCCTCTTCCAACACACCTTATTCAAATGATCAGCTCATCATCAAGCTCTGCAGAAGCCTGATAACAATCCTGATCATTTGAATCAGGTGTGTTGGAAGAGGGAAACATCTAAAACATGCAGGATAATGGCCCTCGAGGACCCGAGTTGCCCCTCCCTGATTTACAGTAACCAGATTTGGTAAAAAGCTAAAAATTCTGCCCTCCTCAGCCCAACTGAGAAGCAATTAGTGATTCAGCTGCGACCCACAATCGTATAATAAAAATTCAGGGACTTTTTGAGTGAACTGCAGGCAGCGTTTAAACAGAGTAAATAGGAGAGCATGAAAACTAATTAAAATATAGTATGTGGAGTCACATTTTATCCAGTATTGGTACAGGCACTTGGAAAAATGCACTTTGAAGTTTTATCAGTTTTGTGAAGAAACAATAAAAAAAAATTCAACTTTTATTTTAGTTTTTTTGTGATTTAAGGCTTTAGAACTTTGTCTTACTGCACAAAAGACATTTCTAAGTTCTGTCTACTTCTAGTCATGGTTGTGATCTTTCCATAGAGGTGCAGGACTTAATATTAAAATAAAAAATGAGCCCACGGTGAGTTAAAATGTGACTAAAACACACCCAGAAACTGCTCGGGGTTCAGAAGGTTAAATGATATGTAACACGGATCATAAAATCTATCCACCTTTGTGATTTTCCTGCATTCTTTAACCCATGTATTGACATATTGTTACACTGAAATATTGTTAGTGTGTTATTTGGCACGAACACAGTCCAAGGCTGCAGTGTTAGAAGCTGCTAAAACATTAACTTGTGTAATAAAAAAATGCTTTGAGATCTGCTGAAGTAAGTCAAGCAGCACAGAGCGGCAGCGAGCTGAGGTCGGTGAACGTTACCTGAAGAGGGGAGAACTTTACCTTTAGAATTAGCGGCACTAGAAGAGTCATTAGAACTCGGCTGAATAACTATTACATCGTCTCCACCAGCTGTAAAACACAATTCAACACTCAGAAAACCCACACTGCTTCCTGACAAGACAACATTTCAAGGAACATTTTCTTGCCAAGATTTAGAACTGTACAGTAAATACGCTGCTGCAAGTGGCTTAGCTTAGCATTAAGACTGCAAACAGCAATCCTGCCTCTGTCTAAAGTCAACAAGCTCCGTCTACCAGCAGCAGTAGCCACACAAATGTTACTTTAGAACAGAGCCAGGCTTGCTGTTTTCTCCTTTTTCTAGTCTTTATGCTAAGCTAAGCTAACCACCTGCTGCCTCCTGCTGCATATTTACTGCAAAAGTATGAGTGGTATTTAAGTAAATCCATAAACTCAAGTGGTAATTGTTTCCTGAGTGCAAACTAGGGCCACTTTCTCATAGACTTCTATACAATCAGAGGTCTTTTTGAAACCAGAGGGGTCGCCCCCTGCTGGAAAAATAGCAGGTTTAATGATCATTTTGTCTTAACTTAAAAATGCAACCTGATAATCAACAATTGCACGATGTACCGCGATGTTCTAGACCAGGGGAGGACAACCCTGGTCCTCGAGAGCCACTATCCTGCATGTTTTAGATGTTTCCCTCTTCCAACACCCCTGATTCAAATGATCAGGATCATTATCAGGCTTCTGCAGAGCTTGATGATGAGCTGATCATTTGAATCAGGTGTGTTGGAAGAGGGAAACATCTAAAACATGCAGGATTGTGGCTCTCGAGGACCAGGATTGTCCACCCCTATTCTAGACGTTTTGCTGTTTAATATGCGGGCAGAAGAAAGCCTTCCTCTACTGTACAGGCTGAAGTGAATCCCCAACAGCAAAGTCATTTACCTGCTTCCTGCTCTCTTATTTGTGCCTCCAGGTCTTCAGGGTCCATGTAGACGAAATTGTCTTCTTCTTCTTCAGCTTTGCATTTCCCACAGCAGAAACAGCAGCAGCAGCAACAGCAACAGCATGTGAAGATACCACAGCACGCCACAAGTGTCTACAGGAAATGAATGTGACAGTTTTTTGACACTTCATGATACAATTGATCCACACAACAGATTCGTATGAAGATATTTACTTGTTTGCACGTTTGAGACAACATCCCATGCCTCTTACCTTGAACCAGCATTTGGACATGAGGAAATAATATTTGACACTTTCGTCTCCAAACTGCTCGGACACGTAGAGGCCCATGGAGCCATATTCGTCATAGATTTTACGCTTGTTCTCATCGTTGAGGATGGCGTTGGCGTTGTTGATCTCTTTGAATTTCTCAGCAGCTTCGGGGTTGTCTGGGTTCTTATCGGGGTGATGCCTTAATGCCAATTTTCTGGAGAAAAATGTAAGCAAGAATTACAATTAAGATCCCTTTCTGTTATTCACTTAAACATTTAATCAACTGAATGTACTTAAATTTAGATTATTTGGCCTTTAAGGAGCTGGTATACTGGTTTTTTAGATGGTCAGGTAGTTTTAGAAACCCTCTTCCTTGGACAACTGTGGGATGTGGGATTATCGGATTGTGTGTCTCAACTATTCAACTACTGACATTCACACCTACTTTACACTGTTTGATTGGACAACTGTGTAGAATCTGTAAACACGATGAGTTTGAACTTCTCTCTGTAGCTTACTTGTTTGTTTACTTTTTAAAGCTGCTTTTGCTAACTCTAAAATGTCTCAGCCACTGTTGGTTGCAAGAGTGAACACAAGAGTCTTCATGCACTCTCTGAGGAATCTGAGGATTGAACGTCCAGTTGATTACTTTTATTTTTAATGGCAATGTCACTGGAACAATAGGAAAAGCCTTAGTGTTAGCATGTTGTGCTGCTAATATGGCTATCATTACGATTTACTTTGACCATATTCCCACAGGTCAGAGCATGAGGTGTATGAAATAGTGACTGGATTGCAGCTCATTGAAATTATGTGTTAACCACCAATCATTTCCCAATCTGCAGCTCTGCAGCCCTTAACTACTGATTTCGTAACTGCAACATCGTCTGACAAACTCATCTGATCACTCAGAGGGGAAGTTAGAAGTCTGACACACTGTTTTGCTCAGTGCTGTCATTCACAGATGCAGAGAGAGTCTTCTTCCTGAAGTGTTAGTTAGCAGCAGTTTAGGTGCATTTAAAGCTTCTGACACTAAAAAAGCCAGTTTAGAAAAGGACTAAAACTAGGCCATTAAATGTTCTGGCTGCACCACACTATTTTTCTGCTATAGAGGAACAAAATGCTCTGGCTTGTTCATATTTCTTCAAACTAATCAGTCACCGTGGGTGGGGCTAAGCAGAGGATGGAAGGCTTGTGGTGGAATACTTGAAAGCAGGGAGATTAGACTGGCTGCCTGATTGCGCCATCTAATCTAACCTTCATTGATCCCCTTGGGGAAATTCCTTCTCTGCATTTGACCCATCCTATTCAAAGTTAACCTTAACTATACATACTAGGAGCAGTGGGCTGCCGCGGTGCAGCGCCCGGGGAGCAGACAGGGGTTAAGGGCCTTGCTCAAGCACCCACAGTGGTGGTGACTGGGACAAGCGTTCGCTCTCATTTTCCCACCTCAACCTCTTGCCAGTCCGGGGGCTCGAACAAGCGACCCACCGGTTACAAGTTCGCTCCACAAACCACTAGGTCACCACTGCCCCAAATCCTCAGAAACACTTGCAGTTTCAGTTTCTAATTCTGTGTGGTAGGTTGTTATTGATGTTTGCACAGCATTGAGATAAACAGCCAATGGCAGACTTTTAGTTGCCACTTCCATCCAGTGAGTCAGACTATAGTGAAATAAATCGTCTTTGCTCTATTTTGAGGTGAACAATTGAGGAACACACTGTGAGGACGTGAGAATTTGATTAATTTGCTGAAAAGGTACTTTTAAAAGGGAACTTTTCAACATCCATCCTTCAGTGCTCGTCACGTGTGACCAATCAGATAATGCTGTGGGCAGAGCCGTTTTTGAGAACACAGTGTGTTGATGACAGATAATAAAATAAGGTGGCTGCATCAGAGCCACAATATCACATTTTTTACATTAATTTAACCTATCAGAAAAAAAATAACATTACTGATAATTGGAAAAATGCGGAATATTGAATATGATAATCAGCCAAACTAATAACCAGTCAACCCCCTAGTGCTAGGATATTCATATATAGGTTTGTAGTAGTAGTAGTAGTAAGCAGTTAGGTTAGTAGTTACTTACACAGGTACAGATTGTAGTGGGTCTTAGACTGAAGAAAATTAAATCGGATTGTTTTCTATTTTCTAACATTTAAGCTTAATAATGAATAAATTAATGGGGAAAACTTATTACATCTCTAAACTGGAAGGGATAAACGCACCTGTACGCCCTTTTTATTTCCTCGGGAGTTGCTCCTTTCTCCAGGCCCAGGATGTTGTACAAGCTGTCTCCTGCTCTCGACAACCTTCTCTGGGTTCTGTCTGGACCCTCCATGTTTCAGGCTGTCTGTTGTCACACAAACAACATAAAAACTAAAAATCATTTCCTGGTAGATGCAGCGCGGACTGACTGGAGGAATGACTGTAGCGGTTCATAAGTCCAATAAGAAAGTAAATGTAACAGAATAAATACAGTATAGAATCATGGAAGTCCTGACAGTACTGGTGTTATAACGATGGTTTAAGCTAGTAAAGACGCAGGTACTCATATAACACGCTAAAGCCTGCGGGGCTAACGCTCGTCAAACTGCTAACTGACGCGGCGAACTTTAGCACAAAGTTGAAACTTACGTACCGGACGAGTAAATATCGTCGTTTTCCGTCGAATCATAGAATCCGAAAGTTGTCTTAAAGTTTATTCCATTTAGAGACACTGTCACACGGTTTCTAAAGTTTGTGTTGGTCTCCTCATGACCCGGAGAAGTGGTTCAGAGTTCAGAGCCGCCGCCGCATTGGACCCGGAAGTGGGAGACAGCAAGGCATCATGGGTAAAGATGAAAATAAATAAATAAAAGTGGCGAAAGAAAAGCGGGAAAAAATAGTTAAACATGGTAAAATACTTAAATGGGGATTTCTATATGTTGATTTTTTTTTTAAATATCTAAATTATTGCATCGCTAATTTCAACTACTTCAAACAGCAACTGATACAAAAACAATTATAAAAGCACGAAAAATGCCATAACTCATTAAAATCTATTAAAAAATATAAAAGCAAAAAAAGAGAATAGAGTAAAAGGAAAAAAATGGCAGTACAAACATAAAAAATGGTAAGATGAAAAAAAAGAAAAGAGATAAAAGTATATTTTTCTATTTTCTGATTAAAAGAAAACATTAGATCGGTATTAGATCATTAGACGATTTAATGCACGTTTACTAAGAGTAAGTTAAAAGAGGTATAATATATGAAAATCATATGGATCATATTACATCCTTTGATATGCATCTTTGCATTTTTGTTTATTGTTAATAATTATTTATTGTGTTTTGCTTGGTGAATGATACATGTTTTTTTTGTGTGTAACAACTTAATTAGCATATTTTCTTTGATACTGTGGCAATATTGTCCACATGACTTTCATTCCAAAAAAGCTAAGATAAAAAGTAAATCGAAAACTTAAATTTAATTAGGAGAGATTGTTTTCTTAGTTGTTGTTTTTTTACGTCAAAAATGTATTCTGCTTTATTGTTATTGCATTGCATATATTTTTATTAGTTAGTTAGTTAGTTTTAACCTGGACAGGAAACGATGGGAGGATGGGATTAGATAATCAGGGACACCTGTTCTGATTATCTAACAAATGCAGCATGGAGGAGAACAGAGTTGGGAGTGACAGTTGGAAAAAGAGGAGATATTTGAAAGTTTAATCCATTTTCTGGACATCTTAGCTTTATAAAAAATGTGGAACATATAAAAGTTGAACCTAGCAGAACCTTTAACCTGCCTGGATAGCGGTGGATGTCTGTGTCTTTGTTGGACCCTACAAAAGTTTAAACAAGTCTCCTTTTCCACAAATCTCCAGGCTGTTATCGTCCCTCAGGTTAGTCTGAACTGTCCCTTCTCTTCTGCCCTTCTTGGCTTCCTACAAACTCAACCATTACAAATTAACTGATCTGCATACCAAAATTTAATCACCTGTTCCTTGTCATATTATCAACATTTCCTGAAAATTTCATCAAAATCAACAAACAAACAGACAGACAAACGCCGGCAAAAACATAACCTCTGCCGCTTCGCTTGACGGAGGTAATAATAACTGTAGCCATGGTTCTTCTGCAGCCTCCAGCATGAACAGATTTAGCATGAGATTATCCTAATACAGAAGAAACAAGTTATATTTGAACCATTTTATTGGTGGATAATGCATATCATAATATCATATAAGATTCATAAATCAGTGTTCATAGTGTTTTACTGTAGATCTTCATCACTGAGTTTGCTTCTGTGGAATCACATCAATAACAATCTTTCCCATGTTTCTGTTGGCCTCCATGTGTCTGTGAGCCTCTGCGACGTCCTCCAGGCTGAAGCTGCTGTCAACCACTGGCCTCAAGGAAGCCGACTGATCTGAGAAATGTGGTAAGACTCTGCGTGAAAAAGCCTTTACCAGGTCCGCTTTGTACTGCGAAGAGAAAACGCGACACTGTCAGATTTCTGCTTGACGTGAGTCGGCATGTTTGTATGCAGAGATGAAGAAACACGACTGCTGTGTGATTTCTGGTTTCTCACCTGAAGGCTGCGAGAGCGAAGGAGGCTGCTGAGCAAGTGGCCTCGCTTGGAGAGCAGTTTGCCCAGCAGGTCTCCCTCCACGCCTCGGCCTCCCATGGTGCCGTACAGAACCCAGCGGCCGTCCACCGCTAAACAGCTCACGTTCTGCTCCCAGTTGCAGCCACCGATGCAGTCGAGGATGACGTTCGCTCCTTTGCCTGTGAAATTACAGATAATATTTATACAGTCATTTTTTACAGCAGGCATTATGAATGGTCATAATGGGGAAACAAGCAGGTTGAATTAATGATGCCTCAGTTACAGGAGCTTATCTAAGTGGAATGCAGCCGTCACTAAAACACATAACAATAATTATAATAACTTTATTTATAAAGCACCTTTTAAAAAACACTATTAAAGAAGTGCTTCACAGACAGGGCAAAAAATAAAGAAGGATACTCAGGAAAACCATTGAACAACAGAAGGGCAGTCAGTCCAAACAGAAGGAGAAACACCAGAGAAGCAAATGTGGTGAGAAATAGAGTAAATTAAATTATTCACAAAATAAATCAATACAACACCACCAGATAAAATAATAAAAGAACCAAAAATGC
>OMNN01061452.1:3659-17147 GCA_900302755.1 Chromis chromis | reverse complement strand
AGATCTATTGTTGTCCTTAATGAAAAGAAATGAGTGTATCATGCTGGGTGACATCTTCCCTCGTTACCATAAACACACACACACACACACACACACACACTGCAGTAGATTTTAAGTCAGTCCCACATTTACCATCCTGCTCCACCAACAACATCTGTAAAACTCTATAACATTTAATAATAATAATAATAATAATGCATTGGTTTTATATAGTGCTTTTCTAGACACTCAAAGACGCTTTACATTGCATTATTCATTCACTCCATACTCAGTGGTGGTAAGCTACATATGTAGCCACAGCTGCCCTGGGGTAGACTGACGGAAGCGAGGCTGCCAATCTGCGCCATCGGCCCCTCCGACCACCACCAACCACTCACTCTCACACTGCATTCACCATTTATTAACCCATGGCTGAAAAAAATCCCAACAAATGCATTATTTACTCCAGTATGATTAATCTCTGTTACAAACTACAGTGCCTGGTTGTTTTAGGAGAAAATATAGTCTTTATGGTATAAATTACTATACTAATGCCAACATATGATTTTGTTCACACATCTGTATGTTTCTTCATTACGGGATTTTCATGCTTCCTGCTCAGTTGAAGGGTGGCATGCTCCACTATATTTTACATAGGTCTGGGTGATAAAACAATAGCAATATCTATCAGTGATAGACACTTCAGCAAAAGCAATAAGATAGAATGTATATTAGTTTTGCTTAAATGCACTAGATGCAAAACAACATGCAAAACTCTCGTCGCCTCTGTCCATGCCTACGGACCTTACTTACTTTCTTTAATGCGTAATGCATATGAATGTCAGAACATATCCTGTGCCTTTTAATTATTCTGTTACTATAAAAAATATCACCCATCTAAAATCAAACATTTTATCACAATAATTTTTTCAGCTGCATTGCTTCATTGTAATTCTACAAAAGTTTCTGTACAGCTTTCTCTTCCAGGGAAAGCTGACATTGTAAGGATACAGTTTTAGTGCGACAACAGTTTATGTCATGTGGAATCTGTAAAATAACTCCCTCCTTGCAGCTAGCAAATAAGTTCTGCAGAATGAGAGCTACAATGGTCCCCCCAAAATGTAATGAAAGTAGATAAAAAAACAAAACAAATACATACTTCCAAATGGTATTTAACTGCAAGACTTTAGTAAACATTCCATCTCTGGTGTATACTACAGTGTATGTTTCTTTTGAATTGTGTGCCTGAGCCTGTTTTCACTGTGCCTCAAAGTGTGTGTCCCAGAGTTCCCCATTAACTAGGTGAAGATGGTCACTCTGTCTGAAAGAGTTGACATCCCCGAACAATTTTTCTCACTCAGGCTTTCAGCTGAAAATTTTAGTGTCCCATGTTGATCCAGATGTTATTTCAAAAGGCTTTTCCGCCCCAACAAGAATAAAACTGTAGCGGATACATTGGTTTTTGTGTGTGTGTGCGTTTGAGTCTGTCTGTGAGTGAGTGAAATGTAGGTCAGTCCTGCTGTTGTAGCCTGCTGGTGAACCCTCCAGTCAGACGGTGGACAATCTGAACTGGCATGTGTTCTCTCGTAAATTTGCACGTGGTTTTGGGTGGACCCGCCCTTCCATTGATACCCTACGTCTGCTTTTTTAATTTTTCACTATACCTAAGACCATAACTACATACTGCAGCCTACCACAGAGACATCTAAATCACAGGAGGAAGAGCCAGCATGGGAGCGGTGTAAGTAGCACCAGCAGCAATGGGTCAGCTCTCCACGCCTCTTGAACACTATTTAAGAGAGGCTCATTTCTGATGAAATCTTCCCGAAGTCCTCTGTTAATTTACAGAGGATTAATATCATTAAAGCCTTCCCGTCTGTGCTCACGGCCTTTCTCGTTGACTGTCTGGTCCTTAGTGAGTAAAACTGTAGCAGGAAGACCCTGCAGCGCTTTGCTGTTTACGTGATTGGAGACTGCAAATGAGGAAAAAATGAAGGAGGAGGGCATGAACAGAGAGAGACGGCGAGGGAGATAGAGAGATAGTGTTGTGTGATTCACAGATGAATTAAATTGAGTGAGGCTGTGGGAGAAAGGAGGGATATTACTTTTTCTCTGCAGCTTTTTTTTTTTTTTTTTTTTACAGATTCTCCACACTTATCAAACACAGACGGGTGACAAATTAGGAAAAACCTGAAGCCTCGACCCTTACAGTGAGGGTATCAGGTGGCTCTGCTATGCTGTCAGGGAAATGTTGCTGGTGTGGTTTCGGTCCACTTGTCCTGTTAAGCCGGGCTCAGACTGCAGGAGTTTTGGGTCGATTTACCCTTGTTTCACCCCTTCTGACAATCGGAGGAGAAATCTGGTCTGAGACCTTTGTCTGAACCGATGTTCTGCCCAGATTATTTGGTAATGTGAGGGGTTTACAGATACAGTCTTAAGCCTCCCGAACTGCTCGCAGACTCATCAGGGCTGCCCCGATTATATCAAACACGTTTGATATTTACAAGTTAAAATCTCGGTGATTCCAATTATTACACTACCGCCTGGAGCAGGGGAAGCTGTTGCCAAGCAACGGTAAATATTCTAGCCCCTGAGGCTAACATTAGCTACCGATAATAAAACTGATAGTTAAAATCTCACTGAAGAACAGACAGCCCATGTTGACCACATCCCCCCAACCATTTTCTCATCCAGACTCAGACTTCAGACTAGCTATCTGCTTTTGTTCTTTTTCTCACTGTAAAATATTATTAGTGTTACAGTTATTGCACCACAGTCTCCTTTTGGTTTACATCTGCTTCTCGCCCGTTTGCTTTGACATTTTTTAGACCAAACCAAAAAAAAAAAAGATTAATCAACAAAGGACATAATCATTAGTTGCAACGCTACCCAACACTTCCCTAAGACATTTTCTGTTGGTTTTACCTTTAATTTGTCACCTCTCTATATGTACCATAATAAATGCCCATCTTCTCCTGCAGGCTCAGTAATCTGCTGCTGCTGCACTTTGACTCCAAGAAGAATTCTCCAACTTCTGCTGTTTTCCTCTGCTACTAGTTCCTGGCAAGGGCAGCCTTATTGTCTGTAAACTGTCTCTTACAGTACGCTGTTGAATGCAAAGTGGCTTCAGTAGAAATTCAAGAGGAACATAATGTCGCCAGGCATTATTATTTTCTGTGTTTTTGTTATTGTCAACACATCCCAGTCTTTCAGTACTTTGATGACTTCTCTGTTCTGTCTGTGGCCCCCAAGCCTTTTGGTTCCTTCTGAATGTCTAACTCTTTTTAACAGGTCACCATTATGTATCTCTTTTTGCTTTAAATGGCTAAATGATTTCCTAAGGCGGCTGGCCGATGTAGGTTTTAGCAGATATCATTTAAATAAATAGCAAATTTGTTGGGGACTATTTTCTGCTTCAGTTATGACAGCAGGACAGCATATATACGATATTTGGTATAATGGACATGGCTTTCAATGCAACAGTGTCTCATCGATATGTTTTCAATAGTTTTTAAGACAACAATTGAGCGATATGAGCGAGCTGTATCAGACTTTGGGTTAACAGAAAATGCTCCTAGTCCAGTGGGATCGGTTAATTGTTAGTTTGGATCTTTTGTTGAGATTTGTTAAAAATGAGAAGAATGTTGATTATCAGCTCACCCACATGCCCATTAATATGTTGAAAGAGTTGGTCATTGTAATTCCAGCTGTCCATACTGGCCATGAAGTCATCACATCCTGGAGTAACTTCACTATAAAAGAAAGGATACACAAGAAAATTCTCTAATTCTAGATACTAAAATATTAATATTTTCTGCTTTCTTTACTCCTCTTTGACAGTAAACTGAATATCTTTGGCTTTCAAGGCTTTTATTAGGCTTCAGCAGTCTGAATTATCCAAATGAAGTGGATATTTTTCACAGTTCTGAACATTTATTGAAAAGTTAGTACAGAAATCCATTGACTCATCTTGGCTTTGGCTGAATTTAATATAGAATTTTCACACAACAGACACTGGAGCTTTATCTCCATCTCAAATCACTCGAGTTACATTTTGAAAAGATCTGAACCTGTCCTTTGTGGTTAGGAAGACATCATGCTCATTGTAAATTATAATGATCTAAAGCTGATGCTAACTACCAGATTGAGACAGGACACAAGCCGGGGCCACTGATCTCAAAGAAAAAATCATCAACTCCCATCCATCACCCTGACATCCACATGTTTCACGGCACTCCATGAACATGTCACACTGCTTCTTGCATTGACAGTGAAGGTTGCATTAGGATCGTGTCTCCTCCTGATGAAAGAGAGTTCGAAATTACAGAATCTCAAAAGAATTTTACTGCTCAGAATAATGTTAAGGAGAGAACAGGCACCAGCACTAGTACAAGAAAGATTTGAGCAGACTTAATCAGTGGTGAAAGCACTGTACACAGTTGTACAAAATACTGTGGATGCCAGCATACAAAATACATTTGTGAAACCGATAAGGATGCACAGTTACATTTTACTAGCTTCAGCATGCATAATCTTGACATTATGTCTTGTGACCTGAATGCACTTCTTAGCAAACTTTCATAAAATGTATTATATATTCGGTTGAATCATTTTACATGCTAGTCGCCCTTGTATATGCCACTTTGTACGACTGCTTGTTTTGCTGAATATGTACACTGAAGAGTACAAAGTTACCGTGACCCATAGAGCCACAGTGACCACATTACTGGGAAATACGGCAGGCTGAAATAAATGAAAATTCTTATTTTTAAGGCCAGTCTCTCAGGCTTTTCACCCAGTGAAGTTGTGCAGCAAAATTAATTCATTCCAATAAATTTGTTGCGGTCAGTGAATCTGCATGTGGAGAGGAAGTCAATCTGAATGCATTTTTCACATGGGGTTCAACTTTGGTGAACTCTGACATTTAGAATTAAGCAAACCTGCAAAACGGTCGAACAATAGCAAGCCTGTTTGACTGTACTGAGCTCTGAGCAAAATGAAAGTTACAGAGTCCAAAATGAAGGAAGCTATTGTGACAGACTAGCGTATTAATAGTTAGCTTGCTTATGCATGTTCATAAATGGTAATGATTGGATAAAACGGATCGTACCGTGGAGAATAACTGTTCACTACTGCTTCCTTTGTAATTTTCTTTATACAAAATGCCAAAGGTTTCCAAGTTTCCTAATCTCAGTAACTGCACCTTAATCTCATTATCTGGACTGTTTCAGTCAACATCCTGAGAAACATATTCAGTTGCCACACGACTGCCTTTGGCAGTAATAAATTGAAGTTAAGATCAAACTACCAAAGCTAGAAAAAAAGAAGCGGAGAAGAAATATAAGTAAAACCTGTCAGGCAAGAAAAAAGTGAAAAGTGACTCATATTTCTTCAATTTTTTGCATAATTTAAGCGCTTTAATCAGAGTGTTGGTGGTGTTCGTTTGGTCCTGTCTGTCTGGTGAAACTCAAAAAGTTCCTCTATGTCTTCTTATATTCTTCATATGCTCACAGTTCTTTTCATTAACATTTATTTTCAAACCACTGTGTTGCTTTTTCTGTACACGACATCTGTTGCATGTCTGTTTGTCATGGAAGAGAGATCCTCCCCTGCTGCTCTTCCAGAGATTTCTTCTTTTTTTTTTTCCTGTTGAAGAAGTCTTTGTGGTAATTCTTTTTCTGGATTGAGGGTCTAAGGACAGAGGGTGGTGACTGTAAAGCCCCTTGAGGCAAATTTGTCATGTGTGAGGCTATATATAAATAAAACTGGCTTGACATGACATAATCAGAAACTGAAACAGAGAAGCTGAAAATGCATGAGGGTGACAGGGATGGTAACAGAGAGGAAGACTCAGACTAGACAAGCCACTCGTGGTGCCATCTGTTTTTATAAAATGCACAATCATCTCTTTAAAATAGAATTGGCAATCATCAGAGGCTTTAGTCTGTAGCATGGAAATTGACAGTATTAACCTGTAGTGGTGCTTGACAATATAATGCTCTTTTGTCAGATCCCTATTGCCTCTCACGTATGGGTTGACCCCACTGGGGTAATGTTGTTTATGAAGGGGAAGTGGAGGAATATGATAAGGAGACAGAGAGAGGGGAAAAGCCTAAGAGAATAGCGATGATGGAATGGGTGTGAAAGAGGAGGAGAGCAGCAGAGACAAAAGAGAGCCACTGTGAAAATGAATGCAGCCTCACAGGATGGAACAGAATACTCAAGGGAGAGAAATAATAAGCTTTCCCTTGGTATACTCTGCTGCCACATGCAATGATTGATCAAGTCAGAGCTCCTCTCTTTATTAGCACTGATCATATATTGCCAGCAGAAGGGTTTCCCTACACGACTTTAGGGATGAGAGGGAGGAGCACTCTTCAATTTCATCTGAAATTTATTTCCGTCTGTCGCATTCAATTTATTCGCCATATTGCCGATATACCCTGATATGTCTGTCAAAGTCTGCTTGTCAAAAGAAGCGCCTGACTTTTAAGCTGCCACCATCAAACATCCTTCAAAGACACCATGTTGGCCTTTGAGGCAACGCTGTTTCATACCAAGTCAAGCCTGATCGTTTCCCTGTCAATTCAGTCTAGGTTGTAAAATCTAGAATTTGACTTCCAATGTAGATATCAAGCAGAGTAAATACAACGAAATCAGCTGAAGAATATGAGCAATATTAGTTCAAAGTGTCATTTTCCTCTTATCTTGACAAGAAAATAGCTTTACTTTATGGTTTCTTCAAATCCAGTATCAAAGCAGAACCTCGCATTCCCCAATCGTTCCTTCAAATTCCTGAGCTCAGTCTCATTGCCGAGTATGCGGGGAAGTATTGCAGAGCAGTGTTTGATTCTCAAAAAAACATGGTGTTTAAGATGATGGTCCAGGGCAGCTATTGAGCTGCTTTGATCCTCCACCCACTGGGGTGCCTTTGAAAGTGACTCTTTGGAGTGAAGAACGCCCTGTCAAGGGTCTCATCTACAAAATACAACTCTGCTGAGGACTCTGCTTGAAGCATAACACACTGGTGGCCAAAGCAGGATGCTCTTTGCCAAATCTCACAGAAACCAATAAGGAATTTTTACCTTCTCAGATATGGAGGTTTTCATATGAGTAGGCTTTTACACCCAAAGCCACATTTCAAATGAAATGGGCTTTTTGATCACTTACTTACTGTAAAAAAAAAATCTATGTTAGATTTGAAGCAGTAGCTGAAAGACGATTTTTAGCTTCCTCTTGTAGAAGAATATGGGGTTTTTTTTTTTTTAGTATTGATTCCACTTCTTTGGCTGGCAAAAATATTAAGCTGGTTTAGATTTTGCTCAGTAGAATTCTGTATTTTCAGGCAACAATAAACTATGTATAGTGACGATCAGCTGATTGGCCACTCAGCTGGGTTCGGGAAAAGACCTTGTTTTTGACGCGCTGAATTAATGAATGTCCAGGCAATATCTGCTGTCGGGTGAGGTTCCCATTTAATTTTAAATCAGGTTTACATAAAAAATACTTGTTGCTTATGTGATGGTGAGGTGATGGTTGATGGTAAGCCTACATGTGATGTGACAGCGGTAAAAACGGTCTGATCTCCTCGTCACCCATGCATGATTATCTGGCCTCTAGCACCTGTGCAATATATATGCTTCCCCTGCCACACCAAGCTACACTGCCCCCCGTGGTAGACAACCGCCACACATAACTAGCACCTACACTATGACTAAAAATATTAGTTAAATATCTATTTTTCTAAAAAATACAATAAAAACAATAAAAAATGTGAAAATGAGAACTATAATTAAATGTTTTATAGTTTTCAACTAACCATAAACAACAACGTCCTACATGTCAACAAAATGTCTGTAAACTATACAGATTTTCCTCCTCCAAATTGCTTACAAATGAATATACTTCCAATCATATGGATTATAAACACATCAACATACGCGTGAAAAAAGTTGATTCACTATTCAGCCATCAGCAGATTATGTTGGAACTTCAGCCTGGATTTGGAACACGCAAACATCATTATCAGTCATCGGATTCTCCCTCTGATGCAGTTTGCTTTTAAAATGTTCCTAGCGTCATGCTCACTGACTGTGTGCAGTGTGCGTACTATTATTATTTTTGCCAGTAAGATGATCTAGTTGAACATTGCTTTCTGAATTTTGCTGCCATTTATAGATCCTACGGGTTTCCTTTGCACTTGACAGATTTTTCCATTGGGTGGCACAGGTGGACATCCAAAGAGGTTGACATGTATGCAATGATGAATTTTCTCAAATAATGACTTTATTGTTGGGCTAATAACAGTTTTTCTTACTAGATTGCAGATGAGAGAAGAGCCCTAAAACTTTTCATTAAAGTAACTCCTTCACATTTTTGCATAATGAATGACTAAAACAACTCAATAATTATCTAAATAGATTCCAATTAATTTTCTGTCACTCATATAACTGTTTCAGCTCTAATTCAAACAGGCCTTCCTGAATCATTTTTCCATGTTCCCACCTGTAATTACACACATCAGTGCAGCCTTGTTTTGTTTGTTGTTGTTTTTTTTCAACAGAGATTTATTTACTTTATTCTGGATGCCCCTTATTGGTGAGAATACAGTATTATTACCATCCATTATTACCCCGCAGAATCCTGAAATCTGAATAGATTTCTCAGCAACTTAATGCAAATCTATTCATGGGTTTTCTTATCTTCTGCAAACTATGAATCTCTGAGAGTCTGATGTGAATCTACCCCAAAGACTTGCTTTGCAGTTTTGTGCTGTGATTTGAAAGTATCAATTGCTGCCTGTAAGATACAAAATTGCTGCACAATTTTCAAGTAAGTGTTTCGGTACTGAACCATTTAGTAGTCGCTGGACCATTCAGTAGTCTTTCGTTATTACAGATAGAAATTACACAATGAGCTGTCAGTGCAAAAATATGCAGCCATTCACTTTTCAGTAGCATCTGTGGAGTGTCCAACATGTGAGCGAGACACATCTGGTCTGCAGCATCATTAACCCACATTTATTCCCAGATTGCAGAGTGTTGTCGCAGCGAATGCCCTCCGTGGGCTACATGCACAGGCACACAGACGCAAACAAACAAATTCCAAACACCCACTCATTCCTGCTGCTATCAGCGCTCAGATGCTGCATTCATTCACATTTGCCCGCTCCTTTGCTCCCTTGTTTACCGTGGAACAGATGGAGCCATAAGTTAGCATGTAGCTAACTAATTGCTAATACTGCATGTTAACGGCGCCGCTGCCACACTCATGCTGACTCTAGCTGTCTCTCTTCTTCCCCTGTTGTTGTTCATGTCATACCAGCTCACCCACCTGGCAGTACTCCCACACCCCTCTGCCCTCCTGTCCCACTCTCCGGCGATTACCACTCTAATCCATATTTAATGGATTCAGCACACTCTCTCCTCCTGTCCCGATGCTTGCCCCTGATTAAACCTCCACTGTGTTACGATCCAGATGTTACAACTGGATTGAAGAAGAGCAAAAGGTATCTACGTTAGATGAGTTGACGCTCAGACTTTTCCGGTTTGAGTTGAGAGAATCGATTGGATCCCCCGGCGGCTTGTTCAATCACAGCTACAGAGAAGCTATTATCTTTGTATGTGTTTAATCCGATTGTGTTGTCTCCACTTACACAGACACTGAAGAAAACTGTTTGATCGCGCCGCTGTCGCCAACTGGGGACAAACGGAGGGGAAAAAAAGATTTCTGTGTTTATTGATGATGATGATGTGTCAAGCTGCAAATACAGAACAAGTTCAAGTGTTCTCCTCAATTGTTTTTGCTAGATTTGGATCCATGTATGAAAAAAAATATCAGAGGCTCACTTAAAAAAAAATCTTTGGATAGATGTTGGAAGGGTGTGTGTACATGTGTGCATAAAAGAAATTATGTGCAAGCATGAAATTGTGCAAGAAAATGCATATGCGCCCATCCCCCCCTCTGTTCTTGTTTGTGGGTGCTCGCACATTTTGGTGTATGTGTTTTTGTGCGCGATCACATGCTCAGTGGCCCCATCTCTTCTCACTCTCCTCTTATGTTTACCTGGAGCGGTGCAGCAGTGAAATCAAAGGGCAGAAACAGAGAGTTGTGTGCTCATTTATCTCAGCGCCTTCAGATGGAGGGTGGCAGTTTTTACAGCTCACACCCCCTGATGCGATCATAGCACTCAGTATGTGTGTGCTATATGTGTGTGCGTTCTCCCTCACCTTGGACCTCCTGCTCTACCTGATCTATCCGGCAGTGATATTCTTTTTGCGGCACACTGTGAGCAACCCATTAGCTCCTCTCTCACTGCAGTAAGAAGGAAGGATTTTAATATCATCTTGCCGTTCCTTGAAAGCTTTGTTCTTTTTGCCAGCTAATTTATGGAGGAAACTGAGGCAGTGGGTGGCTCATTTATACATAATGATATTCCTTGTGATGTCACTTCTTGTTATCACAGTGACTGAGACGACAGGATATAAGCAAGGAAAATCAGACGAGAGCTACATGATGAGATGCATGCACTGTACAGGTATAGCAATTCCCAGAGCAATCCTGTAATCTATACAGTAGATGCGTTTAAAGTGATCTCATTGAACTGAAATGTATCCCCTGTTCAGCCTCATGTCTTCTCACCTGCATTTCTCTTATTTCAGTCTTTACAGTCTCATTTTCTACAATAAATTTAACAATAAATAAAGTAATGCTTTAAAAATGGTATGCTATTATAATTTTTTATCAAATTCTCATATACACCCCCATTTTGAAGGGTTATGTACACAGCATCAGTTTGAAAAATGTTTGCTATTCTAATGTCTAAGATTTGCTTGTTTCTAGTTGTTTTGTTTGTAGATTTGGTTCCTTTTTCAAAGTTAATTATCCTTTCTTAATGATATTGTACACAGAGAATGGACTGTGTTTTTCAGCCGAGTATCTAAAGGTATTTCAGGGCCTTTTGGATCCTTTACCAACATTCAGTGCCAACACAGGAAGCAGTGAAACAGAAAATGAAGATTTAGAGGTCAGAGGAGTTGATGAGCATGTAGCATATCTGCTTTATATGCTGGAGATTTGCACTTGACTTTTTACTTTATTAACCATAAGTATAATCTTTTCTTAGAGCTGCAATATGCAAGAATTTAAAAATAGATCTAGCAATAATATCTATCTGCTATGTGTCTTTGTAAAGACATATTGGAGTAATGGAATCCTCCCTCTGTGTGTTGTAATTTGAGCTTCTCTTTTCTATTTTTTGGTAGCTGGTGCAGCTGTGGATGTATGTTAATGCATGTGTGTCCCTCCCTTTGAAACTATTGAATTTAAAGTATTTTATTTATATTATACATGTAATTTATGTGCACTCCTTTCATTTCAGCTCAGTATGAGGTTCTCTGCTACTGTTTAGAGGCTTTTCTCTGCATTACCTACTCTGCTTGTGTTTCTTCTGCTCTGTTCTTTGTGTCCCTGTTTCCACACATGGGTCTACTCCGGTCCGACAGACTGTGAAAACAGATAAACATGGAACGGAATCAACATGAGCTGCACGATTTGACAACATTTGATGTATTTTACAATGCTAGTGTGGGCTAATGGTTGTGGCTGGATTATTTTGTTGTCGGCTCTCATTTATACAACCTCTCTGGCCGTAAATGAAAAATAATGGAGGAGGTGGTGTGGATGATGTTCCCGTTTCTTTTGGTCTGAGATGCTGGTGTTCTAGCAACATCCAGTGGTTCTGAGTGTTGCACACAAAATTTTAAGCCACAATTCAAACTGTTCCAGTACACCTAAAAGCAAATGAAGCAGTGTGGATTGTGGTTAATTTGCTGTAAGCACAGTAACTAGTTCCCTAACCCTAATTAACTGTAGGTGGCATTTGCACAAATTGATAAAAGCAAGGATTGTCAATATTTTTGTCAATGTAGTTTGTTTTGAATTTCTTGATTAGTTCCTACATAGTTCCTACTACATCTTGGTCATAGTTTGAGATGCACTGTTGACATTATTTGAATAGACAGAGGCAGAGTAAAAGTGGGGGAGACAGGAGAGTGACATGCAGCAAATGGTCTTGAGCCAGACTCGAAACTCATGACCTGCTAAGGGACTGAGCCCATGTTGTATCGCTTTAACTCAGTGAGCTAAACAGCGGCGTACCAAGACTATTTTTAATGAAGTGAGTCTCTTTCATTCACCTGACAAGAAAGCCAGTTTGAGCTTCAAACACTGTCCCTTTTCTAATGTGATAAAAGATAACATTTCAAAGGGAGCAGATGACAGTGTGAAAGTTATTTGAAAGATAGAAAACATAGTTGTAGTTTCTTGGGCTTCTTTGGAGTTTTGTGACTTCATTATATTTACCCACGCCGATGAAGTTGGGCCGTGGGTAGGGCGATCACGGCCGTCTGTCTGTCTGTATGTATGTATGTGGCTATGTCCGCACGATAACTCGAGAACAAATAGAGATAGGATAACCAAACTTGGCACAGATGTTCATCTTGACCTACCCTGTTCACCCATTAATTTTGGGGTCAAAAGGTCAAAGGTCAAGGTCACAGGGCTACCTGCCATGTTATGGAAGGCGTCTGGCGTGGGTCTGCATCTCGCCTGAGTGCATTCTAGTTAGCTATGTAACCTTCTGAACACTAAAACCGCCTGGCGGGTTTGAAAGGCATGTTAACTTTTTTAAGCCTAGAACACAAGTACTGGGTGATTTTCACCCATGCGATTGTGGTTACGTGATTTTCATCGTGTTGCCATTGTCTCAGTTGCGTGGGTCCTTGGGTAGCTTCACTGACGTCACAGAAGGTAGGCGTGTTTCCCTGTTCCCATCCCTGTTTTTTTCAACAGGCACGTATTCGGGTGATTTTCACCCGACGTTAGTGATAGAGAGTAAAATATTTCTTTGGTTGGGATATACTGTATGTATGCAGTTGTCAGTGATGCAGAGAGACTGTGCCTTTAGTGGAAACGTTCCCAGCTACATTATTATTTTTTAAGGACTTTTTCGTTAATGATTCCCTAATTTTTCACTAATTTTAGAGCCTTTTTCTCCCCATGATAGCTTTTTTTGTTATATGAGACGTTGTATGGGGAAAATAAAAGAAGAGTACTCCAGTTTGCCATGTATTGTTATACTTTAATATATTTTGATGAGAAGTATTTTTTATCGGATATATTATATCGGGTAAAATACACCCAACGCTAGTGATGGTGTTACTAATTGTTATGTTGAGGTTCTAGAGTTAAGAATCACCAAAATTACAATTTATCACAGCCAGAAATGGTAAAACCAGAAAGAATCATCGCAGTCCTTGAACTACTCATCTGTGACATGTCGTGCTGTCTGGAAACTTAATCAAATTTAACTATGAAACTGTGATATTTCATCTAAATTACTTTGTTCTACATGCCTTAGTAAAGGTTTGACAAAAACAAATGGTTTACTCTAACCAGAGTCTGTAACAAAAAAGTCTGTGCTACTCAGCACAACCATGAAGTCATTAG
>OMNN01061433.1:1472-13573 GCA_900302755.1 Chromis chromis | reverse complement strand
CCATTTTTTTAAACAGTTTTTGAACATTACAGTATTCCACCATTTTTTAAAACATATTTTTTATGTCATTGTTTGAGCCACATTTTTTCGTTTTTTTTTATGGGATTTCTTTCTTTGCTTAAAACCTAATTGTTCCACTGTGACTCCAACACCAAGACTAAACCCTCAAACAGCCTTTACAATAACTGATGTCCTCACATTTTAGGCAAAACAAGAGTAATGCGTCTCCTCTGCAGCCCGATATCACATGAAAGAAACATGAACAGAGTCCATGTCACACGACATAAAACACACGCTCTGAATAATAATTCCCTCCATCCATCTCCAAAGCCGTTCTAAAGCCTGCTGCATTTGGACGAGTGCCCCCGCTGTATTTAGAGTAGAAGAGCTCATTTGATGTTTTGTTTATTCGGTTTAATTTATCATAATTAAAGGTTACCGGCTGATTCAACAGGCTCCAGAGCGAGCGGTGCCGTTTTTTGTTTTTTTTCCTAAACGGCCATGATTGATTTCCTCCATCGGCCCTCCTCTCGCTGCAAATTAATTTGACTCGGAACAACAGAAGAAGAAGAACAGCAAAAAAAAAAACAGAGCAACAGAAGACATTATAAAGAGACAGAGGAAGCGTTCATGCGTGGCCAACATGTGAAAGGGAAGCGGTCTCCTTCTCTGACAGAGCCTGAAAGCCACATACGTGTCTGATGAAGCTGACATGTGCAGGCGTGCGGAAGGAAAAGGATTGAGGGAGGAAAGCCGAGGTGTGGGAGTGAATCATGCTGAGCTTTTCTCAGAAGTCAAAGGGCCCTGAGCAGGCAGGAAGAGCCAGTCGATGGTCAGCGGGCTGCACCAGGAAATGGAAATATAATTAATTGACGCTTTCTATGACTATCCAGCTCCGGAAGGCCGAAATGTGTCGCTTGTCCTCATCGATAATCAAACCCCCCGAACGTCGCCACCGCCACTGCTACTGCATTTCCCCTGGAAGCCTATTCCACATGCCGACGCAGGAGGCTCTAAATCTCCGTCTAATAAAATTGGAAATGTATTTGTGACACACCATTAGCCTAATTGTAGCGGCTAGGAGGGGTTTATGGATGTTTCAGGGAAAACCTTCTGGTTGCGAGCGGCTTGACAGGTGCAAGATTTTTAGCCTGCTGGAGTCAGCACCATTCCACTCTGAGCCAATAATGGCATTCATTTCTTCCCCGGCGAGCCTCGGGCAAATAGGGTTTCTAAGTAGTTTGCAGAGTAGGAGAAGAGAGGGAGAGGAAAATAGATCATGCAAAACAGAACAAAGTCAGAGAAACTGGAACAGAACAAGAAATAAAAGGATCCTACAAAAGGCTGAGAAACTCCTGCAGCTCATAAACACCTTTGTTGAGCCGAATCTGATGATGACAAACAAGGACTTCTACAGATTCCTTTCATGTGCTAAAGTCTCTGTAGCTCATCATCTGTTGAGTGTCACCAGATGAATATGAGAGTATAATATCCGTCTATCATCATACTGGTATTAAGGAACTTCGGCAGTTGTTGTAACCTTTGATTACACGGAATTAACACTACAGATATGGTAAAAATGGTAAATGGTCTACACTTATATAGCACCTTTTTGTACCTTAGCGGTACCCAAGGCACTTTACAATGTGTTTCTCATTCACCCATTCACACACACATTCACACACCAATGGCGACAGAGCTGCCATGCAAGGCGCTAATCTGCCATTGGGTTGAGCAGTGGGGCCTCTGTCAATCCAACTTGTTGATCCAACTTGATCAGAATGGGGTCTAGGAAGTTTGGAGGTCAAACCAACATCTTGGGCCATTGTCATGTTCCTCCAGAATTTCCTGATTGGTTGATGTTTTTGCCTTGTGGTGGGGGGCATTTTCCTGCAGGGGTAGGCCAGTGACATTTGGGATTTCCATTTGGGATTTCCATTAGCATGAGGGAGTGTGCTTGTTCTGGGACAATGTTTATTTGGGTGTCTAAGTCTCATCAACATGGATGTTAAAATCTAAGGTTTTCCCAGCAGAACACCACATAGTACCAATATGATCAATGTTATTCACTTCACCTGTCAGTGGTCATGATGTTGTGGCTGATCGGTGTATGAGAAACCTCATATACACGAAAAGCAAAAGTGATGTCATTTGTTCAAGGAAAAATGACAATATGGATACCTGAAATGATACTTGCAGATAGGAAGAATGTTATTTTTGAGGAGAAATAACTAAATACCAGATATTTGCAATACATATCCAGTCCACATATATTAAAGATGTAAAAACAGTTTGACAAAAATACCACAACCAAGGCGATGTCAACTTTTTTGCTAATTTCTTGGCAATGACACTTATTGACAAAGAGTCTGCACGACATTCTGGTTACGTGGAGTCTGCAAGACATGATGTTTACCCGACAGAGTACGAGAAAACAAAAGGTTCCTGGGCTGTATCATGGAAAACATTTGACCCACAGCATAGATTTGGAGTTCAACCATTACATTTTCTACTTTGTCCCGTGTGTGTTCACTTAAACTGCATTTTAATGCAGCTGAACCCCCAATAAAGCTGTTTTTACTCACTTATTTTTACGTTTCTGTTGTCAGACAGCAGAAAGGATATAAACTAGTGACTAAAATGCTGCACTTTAAGACTACGCGTTAACCAGCAGTCACCATTTCCAAGCTGCTGCTGCTGTGCACCGTTAAACTACATCGCTGGAGTTAAAAACAACATCTGTGGACCTAATTCAGAGTTGTTTTCATGCAAAATGATCGCTCAGAAAGTCCTGATCTCACATGTTCATTGACGTCTGTGCATTTTAAGCTGCAGACACCATCTCTGCAGTATTTTGAGCTGAAAAACTGGAAGGCAAATAATAAAAATGGCTCAATATGGGACCTAAAAGTGTTGCAGTAACCAGATCTGACCTCAGTCTGACTCGAATTCAAGTCTCCAGTTTCCAGTTTACGTCTCTGTTGGGCATTTTTTTCCCCTAACAAACGACTATAAAGCCCCATTCTGCCGACAGAAACCTACTATTTCAGGATATTATGTTTCCTATTTTCTGTTTTTCTAAAGAGCAAAAAAAGAAACAGGAGCGCCAAATATTCACTGCTGGTTCCGACACGACACGCGATTTGAATGTAATGTAAACAGTGAAAAATTGCTAGTTGCACACTGCCGAGTATTTTTCTTCACTCTGCTGAAATTGCACATGCAGAATCGAGGCTTTGGGTGGATGCAGAAGCCACACACATATTCATGGAGTGGAGGCTCTGCTGCTGACTATATTGAAAAAACAGATCTTTAAAGCTCTAAAGCGCCGCGGATGGGACTGATACATTATTCATCCATGTTGTCCTCATACAATGGAGCCATCCCGAGAAGACAAAGCATGTTGTGACATCGAACAAAAACCCGGCTCAGGAATATGTTGCGTAGTTTAATATTCTGTGTTGGATTCAGATGTTGCAGCAGTTTCCAGCACACACATGTCACATCGCATCACCTTCTGATTATTGTTTAGAAAGTTTTGATCAGTGTTTGCGAGTTTAGCTCCACTGATTTATCGCTAATCTATTTTATTGCATCATATTAACCCAGGGTAGTGTTTAAAAATGCAATTAAGTGCCAATTAACAACTCAGCAGCCTGAAGAAAATCAAAGTAATTGACTAATGAGGCTGTGGTCAATGGACAACAGCCAATAGACGCCTGACATCTAACCTGTATTTTCGATAGCGTGCGGTGGACAATTCGCCGTCTGGCTTCGTGATTGGAGATGAGATTTCTTTGACCTTTTTCGGCTCGTATGAAAACAAACCCCTGATTATTTCTATTTTTCTTAAACGCGCAGAGCAGCGCAGGGTATTTTAAAGCGAGAAAGAAGAGAAAAACCCACATCACAGCAGGCGACAGGATTCGAATTTGTGTAAATGACGGCGTTCTTTAAGCATCCAGTGACAGCTCGGCCCACAGGGGGGAAGAAAAACATGAAGGCAGCTACTTGTGATGCTCGGTTTGAAAGCTTTGATACCCAGAATCCCCCCCGAACATAAAGAAATATCTGACTCTTTAATTCTTGTTGTGGGCCTTTAGTTTAACCCAGAATTCTGCAAAACTCCCAGAGAGAAAAATGCTGATTTATATGTAAAAGAAGCAGCAAACAAGGCAGCTATTGTTCCTCAATTATGTTATTGGGACGGGGGGTTTTCCAAGGAGTTTTTAACCCACTGTGGATTATTGCAGTTGGATATATTCATTGATTTAAAGAAAACACATGAGCAAATAGAGGAATAACCAAACTCTGCAGCTCTAGGGAGCCTTTTAGCCTCTTTAGTTTATTATTTTTAATCAGCAGTGAGTGCATTTACGATAATACTCCATAATATATTAATTTCCTCAATTATTTTCCTGATGATTCTCTCTCTGAGCGATACAGCTGAGGTATTTATCTGGAAACCTGTTGAGCTGCATGTTAGTAATCCAATTTAACAAACACAATCAGTTTACGATACAGAAAACGCATTAATATGCTTTAATGGTCGGTCCTGATTTGCTGTTTTACACTGCTGGTATTTATCACAGAGAATATTCAAGCAATAGCATTCATTTCACCTTGATTTTGCAAAAAAACCCCACAATGATTTCCTTCATTATGCGACAGCATCAGACCTAAATGCACTTGTTGAGCATCATGTTTAAATGCATGAAGTTTAAAGTTTATTGTGCAGCTGTTATGTTAGAAATAAGCAGCTGCATTGAGAGTCACTGAGGTAAAATAAATATATTAACTTTCATGATTAACAGCTTTCTATTAGCATTCCACAGCACTTTTTATTGCATTTTTAGATTCCTTGTAGCTCTCCTTTATGTAACAACAACCTATTCCTTTTGATTGAGGGAGGCAGCACGTGATTGGTCCATTTTGCGCAGAAGAAGAGTCACGTGATGCCTCAAACAGAGCTTGACGAAGAAAACCTGGTTAACAAATAAAGCTGATAACCAAATTCATGATATTTATAATCTCACATTGGGGTTTTAGGTTATTTTGCACCAACAAAAAAAACTCATTTGACAGTTGAGCCCTGCAGGATTTAACATTAAGTTCCCTAGCCAGAGGTCATTAGGCACCCCATAAGTCTTTGTCATGGTGTCCTTTTACTAGCTAAACCCCCACAAAGCTCTCCAACATTTTATAGTCCGAGTGACTAGTTTTCTTCCATATGTCACTGTGATACAGGAACTCTGTCCTACTTGATCCCAGTTTGTCTTTAACTCGTGAGCTTTGGTTGGAGGTCGTTAATCGTCCCTGAAGTCTTTGTCATGGTGCCCGTTGCTAGCTAAACCCCCACAGTGCTCTCCAACATGACCTGTCATTAGTCCGAGTGGCTAGTTTTGTTCTATATGTCACTGTGATACAGAAACTCTGTTCTACTTGATCCCAGTTTGTCTTTAACTCGTGAGCTTTGGTTGGAAGTCATTAATCGTCCCTGAAGTCTTTGTCATGGTGCCCGTTGCTAGCTAAACCCCCACAGTGCTCTCCAACATGACCTGTCAATAGTCCGAGTGACTAGTTTTGTTCTATGTGTCACTGTGATACAGAAACTCTGTTCTAGTTGATCCCAGTTTGTCTTAAACTCATGAGCTTTGGTTGGAGGTCGTTAATCATCCCTGAAGTCTTTGTCATGGTGCCCGTCACTATAGCTAAACCCCACAGTGCTCTCCAACATGACCTGTCGTTAGTCCAAGTGGCTAGTTTTGTTCTATATGTCACTGTGATATAAAAACTCTGTTCTAGTTGATCCCAGTTTGTCTTAAACTCATGAGCTCTGGTTGGAGGTCATTAGGCATGACATAAGTCTTTGTCATGGTGCCCATTGTGCCCACAATGCTCTCCGCTCTCCATGAACTCTCCATCGTCCCAAGGGACAAGTTTTCTTCCATATGTCACTGTGATATTGAAAAAAAATCCTGGTTATATCAAATTTGCTTGGTAGTATTTATCCAAAAAATAAAAATAAAAGCTGCAGCATCCACGTTTTTAACCTCAATTATGTGTTCACGAGTCAACACTTGATGTACATTAACATGGAATCCGGCAGCATTTAACAGCTCTTAAGCAGTGGAGGTGATGCATGGCCTGAACAGATTAATTCACTACAACAAACAAACAAACAAATGCATGCTCCACCTCCCAACAAACACACACACAGCTTCCTCCACTGCAAAGCAAACTGTTTAGTCATCTGTGAACCCCAATCTAAACCCAACTCACAATTAAATATTTACTACTTCCTAGGCGTCCTCAGCAGCAGTGCCCCTCCACATGAAACAAACACAGCAGCTAGTTTTTTTTATGTTTCTAATTATACAGTTGAATGAGTTGTATGAAAATCCCCCGGTGAACTTTGCATGTGTGTGCATTTTTATGAAAGAGCGGCCATCGTGTTCAAACTGCTCCAGTTTTGAAGTCCAGGGTAACATTTGTTATCTTTTAAACATTTGTTGTTTAGCGTCTGGTGTCCAGTAGAGCCTGTTTTTAGCATAATAAATGCTGCTTTCATTTAAAGGTAATTTGCCCTCCAGCTCTGCTCTTGTCTAAATGATATCAATTGGTAATTTTGGTATTGGTGCTCTTTACTGCTTTTTTATCTTTGCCTAATTCTTTCCTCGAGCATTTTATTCAGGTTGTTTGAGTTTAAATGGAAGTCTTATAGGATTTAAGTGGTGAAATTAAGGTTATTATCCCAGTAATCACCAGTTATGTTCCGATCCAAGCATTTTTTAAGTGACCGGCACAAACCTAAGCTAAAAGGTCACACAGGTGTTGTGATAGTGCACACTCTGTGGTAAGAGAGTCTTTTAAATCAATAATCAATAATGGGTTCATCATTAACATAAATTGGGCACAATGGACTTTTGCCCTGTGCTGCTGTTTTAGTCGTGAATACATGATTTGGGAGGTAAAGGCAGCTTTATCACGTACTCCAGCTATTGTTAAACCTTTGAACTTTGGTTGGAGGTCATTAAGCGTCACGTAAGTCTTTCTCATGGTGTCCATTGCCAGCTATGGTGATGAAGAGAGATGTAGGGAGGGTAGGAGTTTGTACAAATGAAGATACAATAAGCTAAATATGTTTGAGGTTGAACTGGGTGAGACATTTCAAACCGGGATGAATCAATGCTGACCCTAAGATCCTAAGATCAAGATTAAGGCCAATTTAGGCAATTTTTTGCTGATTGATATCAGCAAACCTAAGCCCTATCTTTTGTTTATGTCACACAGGTGATGCAAATTTCAAAATATTCCTAAGAAATGCAGCATTATCAGTCAATATGATGATTCACATGTATTACAAATTCAATACACTGGACATTTCTCTTGTGATATTTACTATTTTAAGCCACACACATGCTATAGCCGCATTGTCACATTTAAAAATGCATTTCTTAGTGGAGCCCCGCATGATTTAACACAAGTGCCCTGGCCAGAGGTCATTAAGTGTCTTTGTCATGGTGCCCTTTTATTAGCTAAACCCCCACAAAGCTCTCCAACGTTCTATAATCTGAGTGACTAGTTTTCTTCCATATGTAACTGTGATACAGGAACTCTGTCCTACTTGATCCCAGTTTGTCTTTAACCTTTGAGCTTTGGTTTGAGGTCATTAATCATCCCTGGACTCTTTGTCATGGTGCCCGTTGCTAGCTAAACCCCCACAGTGCTCTCCAACATGACCTGTCGTTAGTCCGAATGACTAGTTTTGTTCTATGTGTCACTGTGATACAGGAACTCTGTCCTAGTTGATCCCAGTTCGTCTTAAACTCATGAGCTCTGGTTGGAGGTCATTAGGCGTCACATAAGTCTTGGTCATGGTGCCCGTTGTTAGCTAAACTCCCACAATGCTCTCCGCTCTCCATGTACTCTCCATAGTCCAAGGGACAAGTTTATTTCTATATGTCACTGTGATATTGAAACTCTGTCCTAGTTTATCCCAGTTTATTTAAAAGTCATGAGCTCTTTTCAAGGTCATTAGGCATCACATAAGTCTTTGTCATGGTGCCCGTTGTTAGCTAAACCCTAACAGTGCTCTCCAACATGACCTGTCGTTAGTCCGAGTGACTAGTTTTGTTCTATATGTCATGGTACAACAGGAACTCCTAGTCCTAGTTGATCCCAGTTTACTTTATAAACAATCTGTGGTTGGAGATCATTAAGCATCTTTGTCATGGTGCCCGTTGCTAGCTAAATGCAGATGTATTGAGTTGTTAGGTCAATTTTAATAACTTTATTGTGCTGAAAGTGTGTATTTTGTAGGAAAATGGTACCAGATTGTGACTAGGTAACAGTAGACACTCAATATTAAAACATTTAATCTTGTTTGTTACAGCCACAAAGTACAATCTTTTTTAAAGGTACAAATATGTATTCTGGTAAACAGCACATTTTAAAAATTAATTCAAGAAATGAAATGTTTCTTTTAATTTATTTTTATTTGGCAAAACATCAAACTGATATTCTTCCACCCAGTTGTCTTCATCTGTTTTCATTCTTTTGTTTCTGTGCTGATGTTTTATGTCTACAAACCCCTCGAGCTCTGCGTGAATTAAAATGTATTCGTCTAGCATGTTATCTTCATCTATCCTCGCCTTCGTATTTATGTTTGCTCATTTATCCTCTCCTGCTTAAAAGGACATCAAGTATTTCATTTGGTAGCTATCAAACCATCCGTGGTCTTCTCTCTTTTTTTCCTCAGCTTGTTCAGAACACTAAGAACATATTTTTTTTTATCTTCCTCTTCTCTCAGTATGCTGTCTTCTTTTATTAGTCACTATATCTCTGTGGTGTCTCTGGTTTATGTATCCTCTCTTCGTTCGGTCCATTATTTTTCTAACTTTTCTCCTTTTGACTCATCCATCCATTCAAACTTTCCCTGCTCCTTTGTTCTGTTAAGGCGTGATACATGTCTGTATCTGTTCACTTCATCCAGTGTCATTTTTCTTCTTCCTCCTCCTCCCAAACAGCAGTGGAAACCATTTCCATGCACTAAAAACAAACTTATCATCCTTAATTACAATGTACTGTGACAGTGAGCAGCGTCCTACTGACAAGTGCCATTTTCATTTTTCATGAAATAAAATCGTTTTTTCTGAACTCGTTTGGGTAAAAAACAACATGCAGACTGTGTCTCTGTTTACTGGATGGCTGCTGTGTTGTCAGGCAGCAATGCAAATGTTAACAAGTGCCACTGAGCGTCTTTCTCAGAATGTAAACCGTGGAAGTCAAGCACTAAGGGGAAAACATTCCTTTCATAGCGAGTGGTATCTTGTCTTGCAGGTGGTTTCAGCTCCACTGAGGCGTCTGATACCAGCCCAGTGCAGGTAAATGGACTCTCCGGTGCTGTGTGGATGAATGGATTCGTGAAATTTGAGTGCAAGTGAACCGCCACACTGCTGTCTCATTCCGGTGTCGAACATGGAAAGTGTCAGAATGAAATGACCCCTTATTGTCACGTAAAAGCGAAACCTTTAGCTGCGATAACAATGAATGAATCATTTCCCAAACCTGTCTGTGATTGTCACCTGAGAAAATCTGACTTTACAATTCTGCATTTGTATCTTTAAAGTATTTTTGACTTTAATACAGTCCTCTACCAACAATGCCGCTGTACTGCTGCTGCTTCCAGTCAATTTGGATTAGCTCTAACATGCATGTATCAATACACAAGCCACCAAAATCGCTGCTGAAATTGATTTTTAATGCAACAAATGTCAAGAAAAGCTGTTCGGCTCTTTCGGCTGCTTGGTTTTCTCTGAATATCACATCTGAGAAGGAAAAAACCTCCGGAAAGAAAATCATTTGTAACTCTTGCTCTGCAAAAGAAGCTTTACATGCAACGCCTATAAAAAGTATTCACCTCCCTAGGACGTTTCTCCATTGAATCATGGTCAAAAAATGAAAGTTTTGGTCTCAATCAGCTTTGCACATCTGGATGCTGCAGTTTTACCCTGTTTTCTTTGCAAAAAAGGGGAAAACTTGCATTTTTTGATGCATATCCTCTATTTCAATAAAATATTTAACCTCTGTAAGCTTTAGGAACAAAAACAACATGGTTAGAGTTTAAAAAGAGGATCTTTACCACCATTGTTGCTATGATAAACTTTTAGTTAAAGTTATGGGATGGTTAATTGTGAAGCAGTTTTCGTTGTCGACCCATCCATCCACCCCAAGATCCTCCTAATGCAAACCTTTCGGCTCCGTAAGTTACCTCGCTTCCTCCTTTGCTCTCATCTTAATTAATGCAGCAGTTAGTGGGAGGTGTAACAGTTAAAGTCACATTGAGCCTACGTGGTTTTAGTTCATGGCTGAACATTCTGCACATGTTGATTTCAATTTTTTTCTCAAAGAATTCAACTTTGGTTTGTTATTGTTCTGATTTCTTGCATCACACTGCATAAAAGACATGTTTAAGTTCTGTCTACTTCTAGCCATGGTTGTTCTGTTTCCATAGAGGTACAGGACTCTATATTGCCGTGAAAAATGAGCCCACAGTGAGTAAAAACATAAAAAGAACACCCATTACTAAGCTTCAAGTCAATACAGTTGCAATAATGTCGATATGCAGACAATCTAGAAGTCCAAAATGCAAATTCTACCACAATAATTCTGAAATAACACGGCTCCAGCGTTAGTCATCCACTACTTTATTCCCTCCCACCCTCAATGAGCCTCTTGTTAATCATCTTATTTAGTAAATTCTTCTCTCATTCGCTCCCTAATTTACTTTCCCTCTCGTCCACCCTCTCTCTGGCCCAGTGTTTGAGTAACTCCATTCACTGTGTGAGTGTGTCATCCTCCCATCGCATTGTCTCGTCTGTCTTCTCCATGTTTCCCGCTTCCTTCCCTCTTTGTAATTCCATCACCATCTCCAGCTGCTTTTTGACCCCGTCCTGTCTGAATCTGGCTTCCTTTTCTTTCTCAGTTGTTTTTTTTTTTACTCCTCTCCACATTTATTTTTTTTCATTATTTTTACTCGTGCAAGATTTGCAATCCAATTTACTCTGCAATCGATCCGCTTCAAATTGCGTCCCTTGATTTCTGCACAATTACTGGATATTTAAACAGTAGGATGTGTTTTCTGGCTTCTGTCAGCACAAATGTTGGAAGAAATGAGGGTGAAGTGAATCGAGAACAATCGGCAGAGGAGAACATGTAATATTTCTGCATGACAGTGTGTTCATGTATGTGTGTCAGAATCATTAATCTAGACACAAGTGAAGGATGGAGATGACTGAGACTCACATCCCACAGCTGGAGAGTTTGTTTTGTTGCAGTGACCCAGACACTAAGACAGTGTTATTATGATGCTGCTGGATTTCACAGGTTCACTGTGGATTCTTGCTGCAGCATCTCAGTGAGAAGTTGCCAGAGTTCATGACTCACATTCAGACACACCTGAGCACAAACACAGCTGCTGCCATTGTTCATTTAGACTGAAGGAAATACAGAATCTGATCACTGGGGTTACATTTACAAAACAGTCTGCACTGTAAATGTAAAATCTGTATAACAACAGAAAAAAATGCATTACAAATGGTGGAATTCTGTCAAATTTTAATAATTTAACCTTTATTTATCCCAACTTCTGCATTTAACCCATCCTACTATACATACAAGGAGCAGCATGGAGCAGTGGGCTGCTGCAGTGCAGCGCCCGGGGAGCAGTCAGGGGTTAAGGGCCTTGCTCAAGGGCCCAACAGTCGCAGCCGCAGTGGGATTCGATCCCCTGACCTTCTGATCAGTAGTCAGGGGCTTAACCTGTTGCGCCACCACTGCCCCACTGTAAAAACAAGGAACATAATGGCAAACATCTGTAAAATAAGTTAAATTTTAGCCATTTTAAATGTGGTGAAAAATTGTTATATTAAAGCAATAAACATATGGTTGATGTTGACATTATTTAAATTATGTTTTATTATTGTTATTTATTTAATTCCTTTTTTACAGTTAATATGTACAGAACATTTATTCTTTTGCTGTGATTTTATTAGATATTATTTGTTATTTCACAAAACATGGAAAATCTGTAAAATATT